>JBBPJS010001297.1:0-11399 GCA_038088835.1 Singerocomus rubriflavus
CCAACGATCCAGGCTGGTGCATCTTGACCGCTTCCGGCACTGCTCCCGACGTCGAAGAGACCACCACCACACATCTGGGTTAAGCTGCTGGTACTATCAATCGCGCCGACATTCATATCAGCAGCACTGATGGGCCAGCTGGTACCGCCAAAAGACAATGAGGCGTTCACGTTGGTGCTGCATGCTGTGCATCCAACAGAATGCTGTAAGTGATATGACGCATTCAAGAACCGCAAACACGTACGAAATGCATACATGCCCTGATTTGAACCGCCCAGTGCGACCGAACCAGGAACATTCGACCAGAATGCCTTGGCGATGGCGGACGGGGCACCAATGAGGGTGGTACCAGTGTCAATTGCGGCAAGGCCTTGGCTGCTGGAAACAGAGACCGACTTGCCCTGAACTGTCACGCCTAAAAGAGCGGAGTCATTAGAGGCCACGTAGTCAAGGTTGAAATTGCCCACTTTGAACCTGCTGGAACCAAAAGGAAGGCGTCGAACTGCTCGGCATGTTGATGAATTCAATGTCGCCAGTGTATAAACTAGTGTTGGTACCACCGAGGGTGAAAGTCCCGCCCGGGGCGGTGTTGACCACCTGATCCTGGTTTACGTAACGTTCGAGGAAAAATCCAAACATGGGAGAAGACAATTGGTTCTGATTGTTCAGAGCCTGCCAGACTGGCGTTGTGTTGAGTTGAGAGAGCGTCTGGAAGCCAAGACCCATGATGCCTGACAAGCTATCACTGAGCAGACCATCCGAGGTTTCTGCGACGGAAACTAGACACAGTATTGAGGCGGGGGTATTGCTCGGACGAAGAAAAAGCTACGCACGAAGTTTTTGATTCGAGATGGAAAAGCCTGCAAAGCTGACCGCGTCTTGGGAGACGAAACCAGCGACAGAACCAGACCCGTATTCGATGTGGAGGACGGAGGAGTCATTCTTGAAGCTCGAGGATTTTGAGGGATCAAAGACAGGAATGTTGGAGGAACAGGTACTACATTGTGTGGTGGCGACCCATAGATCCGAAGAACCTAGAGACGCATGAGGGGGAATTTTGGAGGACAAAGACAGACCAAAGACTTGCCAGTATCGAGAATCAAGTTGAATTGCTGAGCGCTGCACGGGTGTTTATAAAGGAACAAGGAAGTGAAGCGAAAAAAGATACGCACGGCGTTCCGATGCTAACAGTGGCGGAGTAGCTGGTGTCGTTTTCCTGCAAGATGCGATATGAAGTGGGTGATGCGGCAAGAATGGGGGAGAGACTTGCCTCGTCTGTGAGGGAAGTCGAGGTGGTGGTAGATCTCTTCTGATTGACAGGCTTGTAACCGTACTTGGTCCGGATGGCGTCCATGGTGCGTGCTAGGCTGGCTGCACGGTCCTGTGTGGCGATGGAGCGTCGGACGATGGGGAGATGGATGGGGTCCGCATGTGGGGCGGGGTTGGGCGCTGCCAGAGCGTAGGGGAGGAGAAGAAGAGCTGTGAGGGAGAGGGAGAACATTAGTGACAGTGGGATAAAGAAAAGAGGCGTTTATAGAGAGCAGCAGCCACGACTCGGAGTAATGACTGTACAGGGCTGCGCATCGTGTGCCCGAGACAGGCTGTGATATTTAGGTCCTTTTTGTCATTGCCTTGGCACGTCATTGTCCCGGTGCTCGTCGTGGATGCCAGCAACCCAGCACTGCTGTATACTATTACTCCGCTCGGCTCTGCTGCGTGGCCTCATTGAGCATCACATCTCCCAGAGCCGGTCTTCCACGTCGAGGCGGACGACCTGATCGAGTTCACGGGGTCCTATCCACTAGAGTGACCGGGGTCATATCACCCGCCTCGAAGTCGCTCCTCGCCGTCGCCTTCGTGCAATGAAGCGATCCCAAGACATCGCCGTACCACAGTCCCCGCCCCGCTCATTCTCCCCGCAGCACAAAAAGCCAAAGGTCCTCAACGACCAGTCCGATGCAGAGACTCAGAGTGCGGGCTGGACGCGTGTAGAACGACGCAAGGCAAAAAAGGCCAGAAAAGTCGATGCAAAACACGACGTGTGTCGCCAACCCCCTCTTGCATGCCGTTGTCGTGACCCACGTTGTGATCTTGTTCCCTAGGCATCAGTACCACGATTCATGTATGCGAACAATGAAATCATCAAAAGAAGGGATGCCATTCATATCGATGTGAGTCTTGTATCTTACCGGCCTGTCCGCGTCACAGCATCATCAACACTACCAGGACGTCCGTGATCTCGTCCTTCACATCATTGCCGACTCGCCCCCACCCAACTGGGTCAAGATCGACGTACGTCTTTTCGCCTGCTCCTCATCCAACATGATCGACTACTCTCCAGAATACCCGGTCCATACAAAAAGTCGTCACCCTGCTGATACCAGGTATACTTCCCGACTTTCTCGCCCTGCCGCCCCTTCCCACGTCGGCTACTGCCAACCCTAATATCCCGGTTGCGATACCACTCCCCAAAGATTCAAAGACGCATTTCCCGTTCATCGCTTCCACTTTTAGCCATGCCTGCCCAACCCGTGCGCCAGGCGACCAAACGAGGATGTATTCTGTTCTCGGCACATTCTTTCAAGGTCCAGTCAGTGGGGAAGAAAAAAAAAGACGCATCGAAGCCCGAATAGCCTGTATGCGTCTCACTACCCCACTTGATGGCTCCTGACACCACCTCATTCTAGCAGAACGCGCGTTTGACAAGGACCCGTCGTTATACCTGCTTTCTCTCCAACAAATGATAGAGAATGACTATCCAATACCGTCATACATGGCAGACGTCTTTGACAAGCCAGATGGTTGGGTCGAGACACCTCAATCCACCCCCGAATCCATTCTACTCTTGCCACACGAGAGACAACGCTCAAGAGTATATGCCATCGACTGCGAGATGGTACGTTATTGTTTCTTCTCCACGATCCCTACCCAACTCGACGCAGTGTTTGACAGAAGATGGCAAAGAACTGACCCGTGTCTGCATCGTCGACTATCGATCTGACATTGTCGTATACGACAAGCTTGTCAAACCGCCCAAACCCGTTATCGACTACCTCACAAAGTAATTTTTTACCTCGTGTCACCTCTCGACGCACGTTCACCCTCATCACGTAGATGGTCAGGCATCACCGAGGCATCCCTCGCAAAGGCCACGACGACCCTCGCCGAGGTCCAAACCCAACTCCTCACCATCCTTGCACCACAAGAGGGACCCACGTCTATCCTCGTCGGTCACTCCCTTGAATCCGACCTCAAAGCTCTTCGAATCTGTCACCCCCTCTGCATCGACACCGCATTGGTGTACCACCACCCTCGCGGTCGGCCTCTCAAGCCCGGCCTTGCGTGGCTCACCAAGAAGTGGTGCCATCGCGAGATCCAGACGCGAGGTGAGGGTGGACACGATCCGGAAGAAGACGCACGCGCTTGTGTCGACCTTCTTCGACTCAAAGTCCAAAATGGGGCCGGATTTGGCGAGTTCAAAATGGATTACGAGAGCATCTTTGAGCGGATGGCGAGGGCGAGCGGCAGAGGTGGACCGGGAACAGTCAGGGCTGCCGTCGTGGACCATGGAAATCCGGGTGTGATGCATGGTTCCAAGGCGACGACTGCGATTGGGTGTGGGAGTGATCAAGAGGTGTTACAGGGCTTGATACAAGCGGTCCCTGCGCATGAATTCGTATTTGGGAGATTTACGGGCATTGCGGACGCGATGCGATGTGAGTGTCGTTTTGTGTCGTGTATGTCTCTTGATTGAACATTTGTCTGAATTGTCAGGGTTGACACCAAAAGCGACAGGAGATGCGCCGGTTGTAGTGACCCCACCGACAGAACCATCACCAGAAACGGTTGCCGCTGCACAAGTGACATTGAACGGGCAACTCGTCGCACTCTACTCGTCCCTGCCAGCACGCACTGCCATGGTCATCTTCACCGGTCACTCGGATCCGCGTAGAATGGCCTCCCTCAACGCACGCAAGGTAGCCTTTGAGTCGGCGATCAAGAGCGGGAAAAAGGCAGAGGAGATGGACAGATCCGAGTGGTGGACTGCGAGCGATGGAAGGGAGCTGGAGGAGGAAGTTGAGAAGGCGAAGCGGGGCCTGTTGTTTTTGGGGATCAAGCACGCCTAGCATTGCCTGTATGTGTGTGCTCGGGTCGTATGCAGTGTTTCGAGGTAACCGTCGTTTGGCGTTGAGTGAGATGCCGGTCTGTCTAGAGTGATGAATTGGCTCGGTCGATGTACCCAAGAAAACATCACTGCAGCCGGACTGTCTTGGTCTTGGGACAACTATAGCGTGTGTGGGTGCGTGCTCGGGTCATCTTCGGGTATCCCGTCACATCCATTTTCGACGTCGGGTGAGACGCTGAACCACTGCGTTGGCTCGGTCGAAGTACCCTAAAAAAAAAAGAGAAGGCATCGCCCTGGAACGTTTGAACGTCGGATCTAGTCCCAATTCAAACCCAACACGTCCTCCCGCCCCCCTCTCACCGCACCTTCAACCGCCTCTGCCAGCTCCCTGAACGCCCTCGTGTTTTCATCCAGTGGCGTCCCTATGTCGTCGTTCTTGAGGAGACGACCGTCGACGCCGAGAGCGCGCTGGAGGGCGTCCTCGCGGTTCGAACCGCGGAGCACGTTGATCGAGGTGAGAAGATCGCACAGGCGGGGGTTCGCTCGGAGGATGGCACGGATCGCGGACGACGTCGCTACGAATACGCACAGGACAGACAGAAGCGCGTGAGCGTGTCGTCACATCCAACCAAAAAAAAAAAAAGGAACCGACACGGACACGAAACGGAGCAGAGTAGAACAGATAGAACATACCTATGGCTTCGTACTGATGTAGCTGGAGGGGCTTGGGGTCGTCTCGCTGGAGTGGGTCGGGGTAGGCTGATGTGTCGGGGACGTATGGCCATTTGAGGGCCGTGAGCGGCCGGAGGGGGGTTGGATCTTGGAGGGTCTCTGTGGACGGTTGGTGGTCAGGCTCGGACACGGGTTTGGGTTTAGACACGGGGTCTTGAAGGACTAAGATGTGTGTGTGTGTTGGTATGCGCGTGCGAGCGGAGAACGACACGTACGTTGCACGGATGGCGTACTGGGGCCAGCAATGTGCAAGGTAGGAGGGGTACACACAGAACCAGAGGAACACGTCTCTACATCAAACACAAGGTCGGTTTAGGATGAACCGCGTCGCATGTAGATGGTCCCGACCTTTGTGTTGCTTGTAACAAGCGACAGAGCAGCTGATTTTTTTCTTAGCGTCCGGGAATAGGAGCATGATGAGAACTTACTAGCTAGCCCTACACGATACGCATGTATATTTCGAGTCTTGGTGTTGGCACACAACGCAGCTCACTTGTCGCGGACGAGGAGGCATCGGAAGCACAGTCGGTTCTCGGACTACTTTTATGTTTACGAGACCAAGGTAAGATGCTTCACTAGTGGGCACTCTAGTTGATTATTGTACTTCGATCGTACGAATGTTGTCTATCAAGTCCGTCAACGGTACCTTCTCGTGGATTCGAACCCTGATCAAGCTGTCCGCAGCAACTCGCTTGTACTCTATACGTGATCGTGCCTCGAACAAGAGCGCACCAAATGGCTGCCGGAGTCGAACGATGAACCGAAGCGCTTGCGTGGTTCTGTCAAGCGCAGATGCACCACTCGAGAACTCTTGGTCGAGCAGTGGGCGAATCCACGGATGGACCAAGCAGAGTTCATTCTTCCCAGTCAAATTGTCCCCCGTCTCGATGATTATATCACCGAGTGCAGACGTCGCATGATATACGTGCAAGTCTGTCACCGGATCTGGACCTGAGGTGCGGGCAAATTCGGTAAGACGGAAAACGATACCAGGAAGTCGCAATCGACAAGCAGTAATGGAAGGCAGGTGGAGTCCGTAAAGGTGATTATACAGCGCCATGGCCAGAGTGAGATCAGGCAGGGAGGTGCGCAATAATGCAATCATGTTGTCCATCTCAGCTACTTCGATTGGCTGAGGGACATGCGGCGGCACGAGCTCCTTGTAAACGGTGAGATCGACAGGTAGGCAGCTATTGTAGCTACCCGCGTATCCGGTCCAAGCGAGAATTGCGACATCCCCAGATCCTGTCAGGATGTGCTCTAGAAGACGACCCACCGCACGATTACCCTCGCCATATATAACAGGAATGGCAACATTAAAGATGCCAAGTAGCGAGTATGCCATATCTTCCACGAGGGTAGTTTCACGCATCGAAGCCAAATACAGCTTCTCGCGCACCCTGTCGAGGCCAGGATCAAGTACAGCCAGCTCCTGTGCGGACACTTTGGTGGCTTGTTGCATCTCCGAAATGATCATAGGCGACTCTTTGTGGTTAGATAAAGTCAAACCAAGGTATGGCTTCCAGTCCTCCGTGTAGAACCGCACTGTCTCTGCAGCAACATATTCTTGATATGTCCATGCTCGAGTGTTCCAGATACTCCGCTGTAGACCACCAGGAATACGAGACTCGGATGATACGCCGCGAAGGTACACGATAGTGAGGGATGAGCCGCGGTACCATGTAAACATTGCGACCAATGATTCTTGCAGTATCACGTTGTTGACCTTATCGACACAGCATGTGTCACTCCATGCCCACCGGAACCCAAATGAACTCGCAAGGGAGCAGAACTTCTGTAGTTTGGTATTCACGGTGGAGGATTCTAGGTCGTAGACACTGATATGCTCGACCTTCTGGAGGAGTGGTTCATCGTGCTCCCATTTGTGCGAGAGCATCACATATCGGTAAAATTTCTTCACCTCTCTCCGGACACGTGAAAGATCTACTCTTGTCGTCATTGACGACACGAGTTCACTGAAAATCGGGAGCGACTCGAATGCTTCTGCTTGCCGTCTCTTGTCACATAGGCGACCGGTGGTAGTGTCGATGAGTACTCTTGGCATGGGGGAAATAGTCTGCGCAACAGTGTGCCGAATCGTAGCTGTTGTGTCAATATACTGGTCACGAAGTTCTACCATTAATGACAATCAGCATATGGTAGCCAGGGTGATCTTAAGGAAATGACTCACCACGAATACGTTCATCGGGAGACTGTTCCAGCTTGCGAAGCATTATATGAAATGCTTCAACTGCCTCCGCATGCCGTCCTGCACCGTGTAATGCCGCATGTCTCCGCTCATAGCCCTGGTGAAATGACGGGTCGAGTTTAATAGCCTGCTCATGCTGTCATCAAATAGTGCGACATTATGTGATGTACGAACGATACCTCGTCAGCGTCACCTAATGCGTCCCCCCACGACTTCATTGACGCTCGTGCACGACTCCGCTTGACGAGGATACCCATGCGGTCCGCTGGGTCGAGTAACAGTATCATCGAGAAGTGCCTAGCAGCATCATTGTATCTGCGAGAGTTCATTGCGGTGTCACCGAGTTTCTCTAGCCTCTTTGTGCATTGCCGTTGAAAATCTATGCGATATGCTCAGACGATCTTTGACTGCACTGCCCATGCCGCATAACTCACTGAGTTCCCATTGCGCTCGGTCATCATGAGTACTCGTGTCCTCGCCTAACTCATCCTGCATCTGCCAGAAACAGTCGATTGCCTCCTGGATACGACCATCCCCCTCGAGAACATCACAGACCACTCGATAAATGTCAAACATAGGAACCTTGAACTAATGCAAAAGACAGTCAAAATCTGGACCTAGACTACCACATTAAGCATACCTTGGCAGCATCACTCAAGGCCTTGTTTACTGAGCTATGAACTAATGCCGTGCTCGCCCACTTGGTCAATAGAGCATTCGGTATTGAGGGACTGAGTGACATCGCGGTAGAGTAAGCTGTAATTGCCTCTTTGTATTTCCCAGCATTTGATGCCTTATCCGCAGTTATCTCGAGCGTCGACATGCATTGGTCCGTAAACTCTGATGATAGGGAGTAGGTACTTTGCCCGAATGCGCAACGTCAAACTTACTAGCAAGCCAGTCCATTAGGAGCTTGTTGTCCTTGACATCCTCAGTTAAAGTATTGATAATGTCAAGAAGAGACAGCGAGGCATCAATTATACGCCCCTCTATATAGAGGGCTTCACATTGGTGCTTCTGCTCGTGGACGTGGAGGAGGTTGTCTGCTCTGGAATGGGAATCGACGTTCTTTGCGCGAAGTTGTTCGACGATTTCTTCAAGGTGCGCAATCTTTTTGTCTAATGAACATGAATGTGAATGGAGCGCGAAACGATGTGATGATGGACACACTCAAGCTGACCTCCTGTGCACAGAGGGACTTGATAGTTTTATTGAGGTCATCCTTCTCCAGACTGGCTACACGTTGTGAGTCGGAGAGCTCGTCACGAAGGAGGTGAATTGTTTGTTCGAGATGTTCGATTTTGCTATCTAGTGGTCGTAGATGTTAGTGTCACTCATACTAGAATGATCACCGACTTACTGGGACTCTCGGTCTGTGTACGAAGGGATTTCACTGTCTCTTTGAGACCATCCCTTTCAGCTCTTACACGCTGAATTTCCTGCTTGAGAAAACTCTGCAATAATCAATGATACAGTTTGTCATTAGGAAGGTATCTTGCATAGAAAAGGATACATACCTTGTCAACATAAGCAAGAGGAAGCTTGTCACAGATATTCCGTACAGTAATTGTATTGCCCCCACCCATCGCAATGTCGTAGTTTGCCGAGATAGCCATGGACAGGACGTCAGCGGAATGGTTGGTAACACCCCCGATTTGCTTGTGTGTTGTAGTGTCCCAAAATGAGACCGACGAATTAGCGGAAGCAGCGAGGAATGTCCCATTGCTTGCGAGAACGATGCACCTGGGAGTACGCCTGCTGTGAATAGGCCATTTGGAGAGCGTGGTTCCAGTCGACACATCGAGACAGCTGATACTGCCGTCACGAGACAACGCAAAGATACTCTTGCTATCGCCTGCCCAGACAAAGGAATGATTGACTGCGGAACCGACCTCGATTGGGACACTGGCGAGGAGATAATTATTTTGATGGTCGTACACGCAAAGGACTCCACTCTCCCTGGCATTGGCAGTGGCTGTGGCGATGAGACGTCCATCGGGTGAGAACTTGACACCGACCACCTCTGCATTGTGCTCCACAGGGCCGAGCAATAGCTCGCCCGTCGAAAACGACCAGCCACAGGCCGTCTTGTCCTTTGATCCAGTTGCAATCTTCGTCGCATCCGGAGAGACGTCCACTGCCTGCACCGATTTACTATGCGCTTTGAATTCGATCGCCTTTGTGTTGTTCTTCGCACTCCATAATCTCACCCGACCATCAGCCATCCCGCTCACGATCCACTCTCCGTCTGATGACACTGCGATGTTGGGTATTTGAGTCCCCACTTCCACTGGTGTCCCCTCCTCCTTGCCGTCCTCCACGCGCCAGCGTTGGATCTTTCCCACCTCCCCACCGCTCACAATGCGCTTCTCGTTGGCGAGAAACGCAACGGAATATACTCTGCCTTGGTTATTAATTTCTATTGGCTTTGCTTCGCTTTCGAGATTGGTGCTCAGAGCAGAACTGTTTTGGCTCGACTCTTGGATTTGGGCTGTCAGCATACTGCAATCTTAAACTTTTGGACTATACTTGCCATTTGTTGATGGTCGACTTATTCTCGAATGCATGCTTGACCAAGTACCAGAGTGATGGGCGATGGAAAGAAAGATGTGTAGGCGTCTACTTACTTTAGCGCCTGATGATCAGATCCCGCACGGTGTGCTGATCACGGGCTGGTGCACTGGGCGCCTGATCTTATCCCGATGTGACTACTTCCCATTTACCCTTCTTATCGCCACCACTGTACAGTAACCAATTTAGCAGTACTCCGTGCCATGTCTCCTGGTGTATGTACAACCCACTCGTGATGATCGCTTCCAAGAGACCGAGTTTTGGAAGAGCCCCTTGCTAATCTTCGTTGTCATGGTCGCATCCATTGAGACCAGCCTGTACAAGCAACTTCGTAAAGTTTCCCAAACTGAACATAAAAAAGAGGTAGGCTTGGAGCCTCACCTCGGATAACACTGCCTCAGGGGCAATACCCAACGATTCTACCGCCGAGCCATAGAACAACGATTCGCCAACTTGATTTGGGGCCGAACATTTACGGAACAGGGAGGTGGCCTACAACAGCTTTGATGACATTTCTGGGTATTCAAGGTCTCTGCTAATTCTATTCGGCGTCGTTGGACGCATGCACGGAGCAGTAGTTCTGATCTGCGACATCTGTACCTAGTTTACGTTCAGCTTGTTGTCTCTGAATTCCCCTCCAATTGACTCTACCAACGAGGTGGTAGCCCAGTGAGACAGCCATTGAGAAGAGGATATTCCCATGCTTGACGACTGGCTACATTTACTTTTGCGACAGTGTCCTAAAAGGAGGTTTGCGGAAGTTGCGATGAGCAAGTTCCTATTGCTCTTCGGGGGGCGTGCTACTTGGTCCACTGACTGTGGATCGGCAGTTCAGATCTCAGAGACCATCATCCTGGTGGATACGTCAAGCCGCCTTCCCTCAAATGAAGGACCTTGCGGATGTCATATGATGGGACGTAAGTGCCATTTTGTGTTGTGTATGTTTTCTCGCGTGCCATGCATTGAAGAGCCGGGCCGTCAGTGGTTCAGACTCAGGTTACCTTTATATTACAACAAGACCCACTGAGAGATGAAGGTAAAATGCACTATGAGCCTCCATGACACCGAAGATTATTGTACTTCGATCGTACGGATGTTGTTGATCAACTCGGTCAGCGGTACATCCTCGCGAATCTGAACCATGATCAAACTGTCCGCAGCGACTCGCTTATACTCTATACGCGACAGCGCCTCGAACAAGAGCGCACCAAACGGCTGCCTGAGACGAGCGACAAACCGAAGCGCTCGCGTAGTCATGTCAAGCCTAGATGCATTACGCGAGAATTCTTGGTCGAGCAGCGGACGGATCCATGGATGGACGAGACAAAGTTCATCCATCCCAACCAGGTTCTCCGTCGTCTTGATCTCGATGTCTCCAAACGTGGACGTCGACACATGATATACGTGCAGGAAGTTGGTCGTCGAATCTGGACCTGAGATGTGGGCAATTTCAATGAGGGGGAATACAATACCAGGAAGTCGCAATCGACTGGCAGCAAGGGAGGGTAAGTGAAGTCCATGAAGGTGATTGTACAGCATCTCGGCGAGAGTGAGGTCGGGCAAGGATGAGCGCAGTACCGTAACCATATTGTCCATCTTGATTGTTTCGATAGGTTGGGGGACATGTGGCGGCACGAGTTGGTTATAGACAGTGAGGTCGATGGGTAAGCAACTGTTGTAGCTACCCGCGCGTCCACTCCAAGCGAGAATCGTGACATCCCCCGACCCCGTTAAAATATGCTCCAAGAGGCGACCCACGGC
>JBBPJS010001298.1:0-11396 GCA_038088835.1 Singerocomus rubriflavus
TGATAAGATCAACACAGCAATGGTAGCTTCTTGCGATCACAGGTATAACATCTGCAGGACTTTGTGATGATGGTTTGATGTCATATGTTATTTGGTAGTTTTCTGATATGATTCTTGATACAACAAATGTCTTCCATTCTTTCAAGGTACTGGGTTCTGTACTGGCACTTGAATAAGCTTGCTAGCTGGCCTGACATTGGTGGTTCAGTGTTGCTAGGATGATACAATGGTGCAATAAAGGGAGAGGGATAAAGGTTGGCTTTATCTCCAGACATGCCTCACTCCTAGGGACTCAATGAAGAGCCAGTAGGTGAATAGCTGTCCTTTACAAGTCTTAACTTCACTAGACCACCACAAAGGGTAGGGTAGGTGAGGTGACAAGTGGATTAGGCTGGGGGATAACAGCCAACTCATAGCCCCTTATATATGATACAGGCACAAGCATAGACCAAGCTGTGTCATGAGTCTAGGGTATATGGTATTAGTGCTATTTGATGATAAAGTAAAGGATAATGTCTATGAGGAAACCATTAGGCATCTCATCTATCAGAATGAAAGAAGCAGAGATGAGAATATAGGGACTAGGGTAAGGGGGAAAGATCAATCACAAGATGTGAAAGATCTGAGATGATAATTGTGGCAGAGATTCATCTAGGATCTTGCAGGGTTCATAATCAAGATGTTATCTTGATAGTGATCATACCAATCAAAAGGGATGACAGAGATGAGAAAGGAGAGGACCTCATGAGATGAACAGAATGGAAGAGTGATTGGTGTAAAGGCATGATGATTATAAAGAGGTGAAAAGATATGAAAATGTAATAATGTGATGAGACAAGGGCATGATGATATGAAGGGATGAAAGAGATCATGTGATCAGAGACAAGATTGTCATGAGCACTCATGCACACAAGCATGCAGTTATAATGCTGCATATCATACAACATTCATAACATCCAGTACCTTCATTCCAACTCTGATTTGTCTGTCCTCTGTCTGATACAGAACTGAACAAAAACTAGAATGAACTGATGAGCAATTCCTTGAATGGTCTTGAATAGTACAATGGTTCAATGGATAAAGGAGTATGGATAGAGAGTAACCCTTAGATCTCACTTCACTAGATGTGACAAGTAACCAAATGGATTAAGCTGAGAGATGACAGCTAAAGAGGGTCCCTTTATATACTGTATAAAAGTATGCATAGACCAAGTAATGTCATAGATAAGGTGTGAAAAGGAAGCACACCACAAGGTTCTGGAATGGAAGAGAAGCACACAGAAATGAAAAGAAGAGAGCAGAAATGAAAAGAAGCTTCAAGAAGAAATGGAAATAAAAGATAGAAGGTTTTAAAAAAGTCTAAATCTAACATGAGGTTTCCAGCAGGTCATGACATCATAGGTCTAGACCAATCATGTGATTGATCATGTGACAAGTCACATGACCTAGTCATGTGATGATGCATATAAGATAAGATAAGAGAAAAGGAAGAAAAGTATAAGTCCAAATCAAAGTTCATAACACTGTCCTCCTATACCTACTTCATTTGAACTTGTACTTGGCAATTTCCTTTAACTCTGTTCCTGTTATGTTCTCATATATTACTCCTATCTTACATTCCATTCTTCACTTAGTTGAAACTCTGATACCAGTGCTTGCTTAGAAGCACAGCTCTGAGGCTATGCTTCAGCATAGTCTTACCTCTGACCCCTTTAGTACATAGGATCACCTAACTCTGGACTTAGTCATCCAAGTCCCTTCATATATAAACTCCATAGATACATCTTGTACATCTCAGTTTGAATATTGATTTAACCTAACACTCTTTCCACTCATTCTCTAAGTTGTTGACTGACTTCCCCTACTTTCCCTGTCTGACCTCTGACCTCTGACCCTCTGTAAATTCAGGACACTGGATTCTTTGCAAGGGTGCATCACATAAGGTGAAGCCAAGTCCTATCTGAATCCCTCAACCCTGAACCTTTGGAGTTAATCTTAAAGCAGCATCCAACATGAGTTTAATAGTATATTCAAACTCACTCTTACATTAGATTTTTATTTATAACAACCAATGCCCCTTGAGTCACTAGATCACAAATCAGGGCAATCACCAATCCTCCACCCTCTTTTTAATTTCATCCTCTTCATGCCTTCAGTAGCAATCACCAAGGCTTTGAATTCATTGAGTAGTTCCATAGCTTCTTCATCTGACAGAGTGTGCCCTCTGCATCCCACATATGCACCCCTTCTTAGACTTCTACACTCCAGATGCACATATAAGAACTAGATGATAAGGAAGAGCCTTCTGTTGACCCCTTTTTCCACACTCCTAGCAATCAAGGAAACTCTGGGGGTCTGAATGAGTTCAGAGGAGACCCCTCTAATGGCTCTGACTTCCCAAAGGATAATCTCAATCCCAACTCCTCCTCTGATAAGGAATGCATCCTGTGAGATGCATTAGCCAGCCTAGCTAGTGCTATCCAGGTCCTCACCCATTTCTCATGCAAGAAGTCCTTTGAGTCCTCACAACAGACCAAAGTCTAAGAATTAGACCGATTTGATGGGATGAACCCCTGCAAACTCTGAGTCTTCCTTGTCCAATGCAAGCTCAATTTCCAAAACTGCCCCAAGGCTTTCACCTCTGACCATGCCAAGGTCACTTTCACTTAGTTATATCTAAAGGGTATGACATTGGAATGGTTCGAACTGGACCTACTCTAGATGGAGGACTCCACACTCCATCCCTTATGGATGGATAGTTATAGGGAGTTTATTCTGGAGTTACAGACAAACTTCAGACTACATGACCCAGTTGAAGATGCAAAGCACCAGCTCAACCACCTAACAATGAAGAATGGTCAAAGGATCAACAAGTATGTTGTTGAATTTAATAGGATTGCCTCCCAAGTCCAGAAATATGGCAAAGGTGCCCTTTAGCACCACTTCTACAATGGTCTTCCAGATCATATCAAAGACAAAATTTCCTAGGTTGGCAAACCTCCCACTCTCTTAAAACTCCACCAACTCATCCACTCCATTGATGCCTGCTACTGGAAATGCAAGTCAGAAATTAGCCATCAGGCAAATTCATAAGTGGCCCATCCAAGGCATTCAATAAGTCCTTCTCTAACTCCAACACCTCCACCTCTAGCTCCTCTAAGAAGTCCAAAGGGAAGTTTACCAAGGCTTTTACCACCTCTGAAGCCTCCACTTCTCTCAAGCCAGACCTGTTGTTCAAGCTAGGAAAGAATGGCAAGCTTACAGCAACAAAACACAAATGCCACTTTGATAACAACTTATGCATGTTCTGTGGCCAAGCAGGACATTAGGCCAAGGAGTACACAAAGTCAACATCTTGTGCAGCCAAGAGCTGCATAGTGATATGAAACCAAACTATCAAAATGAACTAATAATCTCTTCCCTTGAGTGGTCTTCTGAATAATGGTTCAATAGTACAATGGTAAGATGGATAAGAGAAGAGTAACCCTTAGGTCTCACTTCAAATAAAGGATGAGTGACCAGGTGGATTAGGCTGAGGGATGACAGCCAAAGACAGTCCCTTTATATACAGTACAGAACCATGCACAGATCAAGTGATGTCATAGATAAGGTGTAAAAAGAAAGCACACCACAAGATTCTAGAATGGAAGAGAAGCAAATGGAAATGAAAAGAAGAGAGCAGAATGAAAAGAACCTTCCAGAAGAAATGGAGATTAAAGATAGAAGGTTTTAGAAAAGCCTAAACCTGTTATGACATTGCACCCACACTTGTACTCTGTGTTAGCAAGTGTGCATGAATACTCCCTGCATACTTTGTGTTAGTGCATGGGCACAACTTCCTAGTGCACTGGTTGCACTTTATGACCACATGACTTCCCTGGTCACATAATTACATCATCCCTTCTTCACACTATTACTATCCCATCATGTGTTTCACATCTAAATCCCTCTCTTTTTCTCTCACAACATTTATAACTCCTAACCAATCATCTCAGATCCTTCCACATCCTTATGGTTGGTGTTATGAATTTGTGTATGAACCTATATGATACCTTGCACTATGATTGCATGCTTGCATGCATGAGTGCACATGACATTCTCTTTCCCTGATCATGTGACCATACTATCCCTTCACATCTTCATGTTCTCACCCATCATGTGCATCACATCTCAGATCTTCCTCTCCCTTCACACTGTCATGACTTTACACCAATTACATCTTTCATTCCAATCTTGATCATTCTTTCTTTATCTCTGTCATTTCCTCTGATTGGTATAATCACAATTGAGATTGCATCTTGATCACAAACCCTGCAAGATCCTAGATGGATCTCTGCCACAATCCCTTCCTTGATCTTTCACATCTTGTGATCGATCTTTCATTTACATTACTCCCTGCATTCTCATATCCACTTCTTCCATTCTGATATATGAGATGCCTAACCTTTGCCTGCAGGACTTTACCCTTTACCCTACTATCCAATAGCATTAATACCATATACCCTAGACCCTTGTCACAGCTTGGTCTGTGCATGATTCATGTAACGTATATAAGGGGTTATAAGTACAGGCTATTCCCTCAGCCTAATTTACTTGTTTACCTTCACTCCTACCCTGCCTACTAAGGTGGCCTAGTGAAGAATGCAAGTAAAGGATGTTATTCACCTAGCTGTCCTTTATTGGATCCCTAGGAGTGAATGTCTGGAGATAAAGCCATTCCTTCCCCTCTTCTTTCCCATCATTCCATCATTAGTACCTCACACCACTGAACTGCCAACATTAGGCCAGCAAGCCAACTCGTACCTTGGCTAGTTCAAGCCACAGAACCTATGCAAATATGGAACTCATTCATTGGAAGAATCACAGTACCATAAAACTATCAAAGATCACATGACATAGTCCTCTATCATACCAACTACTGATGTTATACCTGCGATCTAGAAAAGCTCCCATTGCTGATAGGTCTTATCATATTATAGTATTGTTCACAGATATTTAAGCCACGAGTAGCATCACATCTCTTGTTGGAACATTGTTACAAACTTCACTTTGGACTTGCATGATTTCTTTCTTTTCTTTTATCTTATCTTATATTTCAAGCATCACATGACTAGGTCACGTGACTTGTCACCTGATCAATCACATGATTGGTCTAGACCTATGATGTCATTCATGATGTCATGCCTGCAGGTAACCTCATGTTGAGGTCCAGGCTCTTATCTTTCATCTTCATCTTGTGAGAGACTTCTTTTCATTTCTGCGTCTTCTCTTCTTTTCTTTTTAATTCCTGTTGCTTCTTTTCCATTTGATGTCCTCATGGTGTGCTTCCTTTTCACACCTTATCTATGACATCATTTGGTCCGTGCATGATACCATGTAGTATATAAAGGGTCTGTCTTTGGCTGTCGTCCCTCAGCCTAATCCATTTGGTTACTCATCCTCTAGAGGGAAGTGAGACCTAGGGATTACTCTCTCATACTCTTTCCTCTATCGTACCATTGCATCAAGTATCAAAGACCACTCAAGGGATCATTCTCATCAGTATAGTTTCAGCATTCATATTAAACATACATGGAGGTTATCAAACAGACTTCTATATCTATGGTGACACTGGCTTTATTCTTAAGGATGGAAACCTGAAAACAGCCATGTGATTATCCAAGGCTTGGAACCCTTGCCCCAAGAGTCAAACACAATTATGCTAGTACCATAGGGTATTAATATTAGAAGGAAGACAGAACCACATTGCAATAGTATGTTGATTATAAAGGACTTGCAAGAGTAGTTCTGGCATTCACTATACAAAGATGTCCTGACTCAGTCCTCACCTTATATCTGTTCCCCCTTCCTGCTGTTCAGCACTCTCATTATCTGGACTCTATATCTCATAGGATTCATTGTCCCATTTCCTGGTCATCTGCCAGGTTGGTTGGTTATGTCGGCAGTGTAGCATAACTCTTTGGTTCCGCAACAATTGGTGCATGCCTGAAATGCATCTTCCATTCCTTTAATCTCCACACCTTCCTGATTGGTATGAACCTTATCTAGATTTATGATCTAGATCATAACTCTACAGAACCCTTGATGGGATCTCTGCCACAATTATATTTCTGATCACTCACATCTTGTGATGATCTTTCATTCTATAGTAAGCTTTGCATTCATATCTGCTTCTGATCTTCTTCTATGAATGCCTAACCTTTACTTCATGAACAATTACCTTTACCTTATCTACCAATAGCATTAATAGCATTATACCCTAGACTCAAGACACAGCATGGTCTGTGCACTCTTATGTACCATATATAAGGGGTTATGCAAGGGCTGGTGTCCCCCCAGCCAAATTCACTTGTTCACCTCTCCTACTCTGCCTGCAAAGGTGGCCTAGTGGTGTTTAAGCTATAGCAAGTAAAGAGGTAGCTATTCACCCACCTGGTCTTCAGACTGCCTAGTATTACAAATTTGTGTATGATTATGCATACCAATGCTATGACTACTTGCACTATGACTGTGTGCTTGCATGCATGAGTACACATGACTTTCCTTTTCCCTAATCACATGACCATTCCATTTCTTCACACATTACAACTTCACACCTTCATGTGCATCACATCTCAGATCTCACTCTTCCTTCACATCATCACAACATCACTGATCAATCTTCCATTCCAATCTCAATCCCATTTCCTTCATCTCCACCCTTACCTTTTAATCAGTATGATCACAATCAAGATTGCATCTTGATCATGAACCCTGCAAGATCCTAGATGGATCTTTGCCATGATCTCCTCTCTGATCAGTCACATTTTGTGATCGATCTTCCATTCTACAATATTCCCTGCATTCATATCTGCTCTTTATATTCCCACTCCATATGAATGCCTAACATTTATCTCATGGACTATTCCCTTTTACCCTATAGCCAATAGCATTAATCATGTATATCCTAGACTCTAGTGTACAGCATGGTCCATGCACTATCTTGTAATATATATAAGGGGTTATGAGTTCAGGCTGTTCCCCCAGCCTAATCCACTTGTTAACCTCCTCTTCTACCCTGCCTACTAAGGTGGCCTAGTGATGAGTACAAGTAAAGGACAGTTATTTGCCTACCAGTCCTTTATTGGATTCCTAGGAGTAAGACACATCTGGAGATAAAGCTACTCCCCTTTACCTCTTTCTATCATACTATTGACAGTCTCTTGTACCACCAAACTGCCAATGTATTGGCCTATGAGCAAGCTTGTACCTTGTCAAGTCAGAATCCAGATCTTGAAGTACAGAAGACATTCATTGGAAGAACCATTGCACCAGAAACATATAAAAGACCACGAGACAGGAACACCATTGTAATGTTCCTTGATGTTATATTTGCAGACTAGAGAAGCTACCACTGCTGATAGTCCTTATCATATTAAGAGATATAGTAACTGATATTTAAGCCACTAGTAACATAGCATTTTAGTTGGAACATACATTGGGGTATTTGTATAGACCCACATATTTATGGTGACACTGCCTTTGTTCTCAAGGATGGCAACCTGGAATTAGCCACATAATTACCCAAGGCTTGGAACCCTCGCTCCAAGAGCTGAACATGATTATGCTACATACAATAGGTTGTAGTGTTAGAAGGAAGACAGAACCATAGTGCAATAGTCTGTTGGTTATAAAAGACTTGCAAGAGTAGTCCTGGAGTTCAACCCTAGAAGATAGTCCTACCTCAGTCCTCTCCTTTATCTGATCCCCCTTTCCTGCTGTCCAGCACTCTTTCTATCTGGATATCTTATCTCAAGAATTCATCATATTGTTCCCTGGTCATCTGCCAGGTTGGTTGGTTATGTTGGCAGTGTAGCATAACTCTTCAGTTCCACAACACCTAGGAGTGAGGCATTACCTGGATGTGGTCTCATCATCCACTCCTCCATCCTTCTATTTATAACTGTGTGGTCATGCTAGCTCAAGACTCAGTCAAGACAGAATCCAGTCAAGACATCTTGGAAGACAATCTTTAAGAAAACTTATGACCCTCTTTGTGTATGGGTCAACACCTAATGGAAAACCTATGTAATGCAAGATGTTATTGCAATGCTCTATGGATGTTATACCTGTGGGTTGCATAGGCATATGCTGCTGGCTTCCCTTATCATATCAATGTTTTATTTTATTAGTGCTTTGTGGTTTCCTTCTTGTGCTACAGCCTTGAAGATGATTTCATTGTGTGAACTATGTGTACCACTCTGGGTTGGGGTGACACCCCTGATCAGCTTTCAAGAGTGGCAACCTGGAGATAGCCATGTGATTACCCAAGAGCCTGACTTCTTGCCTCACAGCTCAACCACGATTATACTGCACTCATAGGATGCAGTATTAGGAGGATGTGCACCAGCTGCAATAGTGCTTGGTGATACTGACAATACAAGAGTTTATCAAGGTGTTGTAGATCACCCTTTTCTCACTCTTGATTCCCTCTTGGCTATTCAAGCATTCTCTTCTCTGGATGTTCTCAAGGATTCAGTCATTAATGCCAGATTGCCCAATGGGTTATGGTGATGAAAGATAGGCAGAGTTGTATAGTGTTTCTCTAGTTGCTCAACAGAACGTAACATGAGGTTTCCAGCAGATTATAACATTATAGATGACATCATAGGTCTAAACTGATCATGTGATCAACCATGTGACAAGTCACATGACCTAGTCATGTGATGATGCAGATAAGATAAGATAAGAAGAAAGTGAAAAAGTGTAAGTTCAAACTAAAGTTTATAATACTATCCCCCTCTTAAGACTTAGATTCCAGACAAGTCAAGTTTTTATAAGGGGAGAATAAATCAGTGAACACAATTTCTAATAGTTGAATAGGATAAGGAGTGGATAGATAAAAAGAATGGAAACTTTAAATAGCATCTTGAGCATTGTTCAAATGAGAAACTGGTTTCCAAGTGCAGTCAAATATGTTCCAACCTTTCCAGTGCATCAAATAATACAATTTCCCATTGATCAGTTTGGAGCTGACAATGGATTTCACTTCATACTCTTCATCACCTTTCTTAGTCACCTTTATTGCATCAGGATAAGGAACTGATTGATTTATCAAAGGTTCCTTATAGGGTTTAATGTGTGAGATGTTGATGACTGGATATATCTTTATATGAGAAGGTAATTTCAAATGCACTGCATTTGGCAAAACCTCAAGAATCTGATAGAAACCCAGCCATTGTTGAGTCAATTTAGATGAAGGGAAAGATAGATGAAGATGATCCATAGAAAGCCAAACTTGATCATTGACTTAAGGGGAATAAGTGACAGAAGAGTATGCTCTTATTTTCATAGTTTGTTTTGCAGCTTTCAGCACTTTCAAAACATTCTGCTGAGCCACTGCACATTCACCTGCAAAACCAACAGAGCTATCTGTAAAGCCCAAATGTGGAACATAAGTTCTTGTGATGGCAAATGGAGTGTGATCTGTAGTGGTTGACAGAGAATTATTATGGTGGAATTGGGCTAGTTTGATCCAATCCACCCATATATCTTGTCATTTAGCCATAAATTTATGGAGATAAGAGATAAGCTCTTGATTGATGCATTCTGTTTGACCATCAGTTTGAGGGTGATAGGCCATGGATATTTTTTGAGAGATATAAAGCAGTTCACATAAAAATATGATAAACTCAAAAATAAATTGCATTTCCTGATCAGAAAGAATAGAAGAGGGAAGACTATGTATGCACCAGATGAAATCACAAGATAGAATAGCCAATTCTTTTGATGATATGGTTTTAGAACAAGGGATGAAGATGACTTCTTTGAAGAATCAATCAACAATAATGCAAACTGCATCTTTCTCTTGTATTGCAGGAAAATCTGATATAAAATCAACAGATATGTTTTGCCAAGGTTTGGTTGCCACAGGCAAGGGTTTAGGTGCAATGCCAGAGACATGTTGCTTGCCTTTGGAGATAGCACAAACTTGACAAGATGAAATATATTCTTTGAGATCTTTCATAACATTAGGCCATGTGAAAAATCTGGATAATAGATGTAAAGTACAAGCTTGACCTGCATGCCCTGCTAGAGGAGAGTTATGATAAAAAGAGAGACATTTGGTTTGCATAGAGGTAGAAATATAGATTTTATGATTTTTGTTGAAAAATAATTGATGTTGTTCATTATGTTGTGCAACCTAGAGAACAGCTATACTTCTTAAAATACAATCACAAAGACTTGCAGTTTTGCAGACACCATGCAGGGTCTTGCCACACAAAGCACAAAGACACAAAGGTAAGAGGGAAGATATGATGGATAGTAGTAGGAGTAATATCCTTAGGCCTTAACCTCTAGGAGGCAAATAACCAAGTGGATTAGACTAAGGGAAATCAGTCGAATACACCCTGTATTTATACTACAGAGGCTTGTGCATAGACCAGCTGATGTCATAGATAAGAGATAGCAAAAATGGCAAAGAAGAAGTGGAGATTAAATCCTCATTGCAAGCATAAGGCCATTAAATGGAAGAGAAGGAAAGAAGCAATGGAAATGAAAAGAAGGCTTCTTCTATAAACAGAGATTAAAAGGGCTATGCCTATGAGGCAGCCTGCAGTCATGACATCATTGGTCTAGGCCTGATCATGTGATCAGTCATGTGATGAAGATAAGATAAAAGATTAGATCAAGAGATAAGATAAAGAAAAGAGAGAAAAGTTCAAAGGAAATGTACAATGTCATAACACTTCCCCTCCCTCAAGACTCATATTTTAGATGAGTCAGAGAATCATTGACCACAGTAAAATTTTCATAAGAGCTGAAGAGAGATGCAAAGTCCACATTTTGCAAATGAATATGATGAAGGGCTGAAGGATTCAACCAGTGAAATTCAGCAACTGCCTCAGATGCATTTTGCAAATAACTAGCAGATTCCCAAGTATCATCTGAATTGTCCCAACCCCTCCAATGTACCAGATATTGAAGTGATTCATTATGCATGCAAGAAGCACAAATATGGTCCACTTCATATTTCTCATCATCTTTCTGGGTAACAACAATTGCATCTGGACATAAAACTGGCTATCCAGGTAATGTGTCAACATAAGGTTTAACATGAGAAATGTTGACAATGGGATGAATCCTTAGTCATTTTGGCAGGTCCAAAATAATGTGTTCGGCAAGATCTCAATGATTCTATACAGGCCCAACCATTTCTGTGTAAGTTTACAAGTGGAATAAGGAAGTGTAAGATTATCTGTGGAAAGCCAAACTTGCTGGCCAACAATTGGGATGAAGGTAATAGGAGGATGTAGTGCTTGTAACATTTTGTTGCAAGTCTCTTCCAAAGCTGTCTTTACTTCTGAATGTGCTTTTACACATTCAAGTCCAAAACCACTGCAAGCATCTTCAAA
>JBBPJS010001299.1:0-11396 GCA_038088835.1 Singerocomus rubriflavus
CACTAGTGTGGATGATTTTCAAGAAAAGCTGGCCTGACCGTGGGTTAAAAATAAAAATAGCCCCGTCTAGGTGGCAAAGTAAGACAAATTGCACCAAATATAAAAAGTAGACTGCGTACTGATGGGTTTGGTAGTTAAGTTACCCTCAAAGGTCTTGTGAATCGTGACGCGATAGACGTTTGTGTCGTCAACGAACCCTGTATCAGACGTAAGCAGTGATTGAAGCACCAGATGCGATGCACATACAAATAATCTGATTCGAGAACAATTCTGAGTAATTCTGACTGTTTAAATATGGCTCCGTTGGTTCTGACGAATACAGCTGAAGACCTTTGCGTATACGCTCGCGTAAAACATGACAGGCGGGATTCGCTTTCATGATCTTGGCCATAGCCTGCTGGATGAGAGGTTTCATACCAGGGAACCAATTGCCGTATGCCGACCATAGATTGTATGCCAGGTCCATGCCAATCATGACACCAGTAGGAGATGGATAGATACTCATCGAGTCGGACACCTACTCTGTACGTCAGATCCGAAACAATGTACAGACAGTCATAACCACTCACGTAGTCCAAAAACTTCGCACGCGTATACCGCTCGATGTCATGCGAATCAAAGTCACCCCATCGAAGCTGTACGTCAATCCAATACTTATTACTTGTGGTGCCATCCAAAACATCTTTGTTCTGCATCAAGAAATAAGACTTCGCGTGATTTGTTCGAGCAGGATGGACGTACATCAGTCACAAGAGACGGGCGGGTGATGTTCCACTTGTAGGCAGAGAACAGCAGGATGTCGGCGCATGACGAGTTCATCTTGTAACTTTTACGAGGGTGGATTGTCTCCTTCTGGACTGTTTCGATCTGTAAAGGTTCAAGTTCTTGATCGAACACCTGACACAAATCCATAACCACGCTCTCATGAACTGTTGAGTGTGATTTGAATCAAGCGAGGTCTTAAAGGCAAAACATGAGCTCACTCTTCTGCCACAGATGAGCACGGAAGATCTGAATTAAACTGATCTTGAGCGTAGGGATTTTGCCATGCATGAAGATACCAGTCAAGTCAAGTTGGACCTGAAAACCGACATAGACGTTTGCGCGATTGATTGTCGGACTCCACCACAGAGTAAATCGACGGTTGGGAATTTGGTTCAGACCAGATCGCTGAGCATTCGTAAGCTTTTTGTATCGCATGGACTCCTCAAACCCGGACGCTTTCTCCCAGAAAAGACCCTCCCAAGTGGGGAAGTAAGTGCCCTTGAATAGTGTGTGCTCGAGGATTCCTTCCACACCACCGAGAGCAGCGATAACATCGACCCGGTAATTATTTAGCTGCCATAGCTTTCCGTCGTGTCTCTGAGAAGTCCACCAGAAGGGATTACTACAAATAGTTAAAATCGTGTGAGAGTAATGGAAGTAGGGTTGGCGCACTGTTTCAACAGCTGATATTGCTTCCAGTCTGTACGCACACGCCAACCACGGTCGTAGGCCAGACTTCGGGAGAGTCATTAGTGAGGTGGAAAGACATATTTTGTGACTCACGTGTGTCGATCCTTCTGGAATAGCGTATTGATTCGAGGAATACCTCTGTCCCAACTGTCTTCGAGGTCCTCGAGAGTCAGACGACGGTTCTGCGCATTTGCTTCCTTTCGTTTCATGGAGTACTCCGACCAAACGCGTGCAGAGTCGAGGAACTCAGCTTCCCATGGCTGAAGATAGCGGTACAAGTTGGGAATAAGTTGATCTTCCTCATGAGACATGCCTGCACGAAAGTGCGTGACCCCAACGTCAGTCTGCTTCGACCAACGAAGGTCACTCTGAGGAATCAAGACATGACCCATGGACAACATCCCAAGGCCACCAAGTTCTTTAGGCGTGTAAAACACAACCGGGGGAAAACGTGAGGGCATTTTACTGTTCAGGCCAATTTTAACGCGGGTCTGGATCTTGTTTTCTGCCTTGACCAGTGCGTCGAGTAACTCGTTCGTGTGAATGACCGCCTCTCGATAGTAAGTCATGAGACCGATAAGAGCAGTATTCCACTTGTTAACGATCTTGGAGAAAGTGGTAGAGCCGGAACTCATCAATACTTGTCGAATGCGATTGTTGAATTGCTGGACACCTGCAAGAATATAAATTCGAAACCTTGAAAGAAAGAGTTACAATCCAACGCGCCTTCATCTGAAACACGAAGGAAGGCCTGCGCGGTACGCTCCTTCGTCTGCTCATTTGTGAGATTCCAGACCGCATCCTTCAACGAGAATTGTTCTCCGCCCATTGTTCTGATCTTTGGCAATATGCGAACCTCAAACCCACACATGGAGAACAGAAGTTGAGGATTGTTCTGAGAGTAGACGCTGACAAATGTGTCTTCCCATTCAATAGTCGTCAAAGACCTGGGTAAGCTTTGCTTCACGTTCCAGAAGACAGCTCGACCAAGATTGACATCGTGCTTAATGAGCCTCATTCGACAGTCACGGGGCCAACAGCGTTTGTTGTTGTAACCAATGACGTTGTTGTTCGTAGGATCTGGGTTGGCACTCAAGTAACGTTGAATAAGATCTCGTGCCTCGTCAGCCGTGAAACGGAAAAGAATATGTAGCCTGTCGACGTAACGGGAGTATAGTCGAATTGGATGTCGTGTCTCAGTGGCAGAGTCACGATACTGTAAGAAGTTGTTTGGCATTTGAGGCGGTCCAGCCATTTCGCTAGCCCTTTGAAGTCCAAGGATCAAAAGATCGAGCACGAGACCATAATACTGGAAAACGAAAGCCGAGAACTGGAGACCGCGGATAAGACCATAGGCATTGGTGTGAGCCATATCCTTATACGTCAAAACTGAGTAGAAGAGACATTTAGTATTGACGGCTACAACATAAACATCGAACTTACCAGTGTTATTTTTCGCGGTTATATAATCCGCCAAGTTATGATCTAAAATGAGGCGGAGGAGGCGGTTGAGAAGCGTTAAGTCGATCTTCTCGTACACCTTGGAGAATACTGTTTCCATCATGACATTGCATTCCCCCTCACCGGTCTCCCACACGTCGGTTAAGTTGTTGATGCCTTGACACCACTTATACACGAGAAGAGGAGGTGGTTCAGTATCAGCAGGCTTGATCCAGGCAGGGAACAGTCCTCTCTTGTCCGCTTCGAAGAACAAAAATTGATCAAGGTACTGCATCGACAATTCGTGAATGGCCAAGGGTAGATCAACATCATACTTACAGCATCAGTAATCTTCTCCACAGGCTCGATGTCATAGCAGGGAATCAATTTATCATATGTATCGAAGAACTCGATACCCGACTCTTTGAAGGCACGTTGTGTGAGAAGGAGACGTTTGATGCGTGACAGGCCTAGTATTGCGTAAGGTTCTCTGCTAAGAAAATGGGCCAATCGTGTCTTACATTCATGAGGATTGTCATATGCTTGTTCGATAAGAGCTAGCTCCTCACGTTGCGACTGGTTAAGCCGCCCTTTGACCGAATAAGCCTCCTTTAATTTCTCGAGGGCTAACACCAAAAGTTTGGTGTCGTGTTTATACGATAGGGGTCTGGAAAGATATGAGACACAACTCCAAATCTATAAGGGTTGACCTACGGGAATGGGATAGGAGCAAATTTGCGGCTTTCCAGCCAATGAACAGTCGCAGTGTATATGGCAACTGCCTCTTCGGCACTGATGTAAGGGCCATCCTTGAGGTAACCATGTTGTCGTTCCTGTTCAGCCTTGAGGTAAAGACCTAATGTGTTGTCAGAGCAGCAATATCATGAGACAACACATAGCTCACGAGTGAGCCGACCCAAATTCTTCTTCACGACCGCTTTGTCGACTGTGGCACCACGCCGAATGCGTTCACGGTTGTAATGAGCGACACTGGAAGAAGCGACATAATGAAAAAAGTCGTTCACCTCTTGAAATACAAAAAACCTACGAGCACCACCAATCGGCCTTACTCTTAATGTACCGCAAAATAATGTTTTCAATTGCAGTTGGCATTCCCGGAACCTTCCAAGGAATGTTTGCCTTCCAACACCGCCAAGCTTCGGACAAGTGCTGCAGAATTGTCTTGGCCTTGTTCTGCTTAATGGATTCCGGCATCATGTCCAAGATATCGTGCATAACAGCCGCACGAAGCTCGAGGTCATAGTGCGACTCCACGCGCTGCTTTGTCACAGTTTTCGCAATACCCTTGCTGTTACGGCCCTCAAACTGACGCGCAAGGAGATTCCCGAGCCACCGCTCAAGAAGGGGGACAATACCACGCATGAAGAAGAGCCAGACCCGCCAACCGGGTGCCCAGAAACCGCATCCAGGTCCTTTTCCGACGGGACCCGTGTTAAAGCGATAGTAGATCAAGTGCTTCAAATCTTTGGTCATGCGGACTTGTCTCATCAACTAAGACAATGAATTAACTAACAAAGAGATGACGGACGCGTGACAACTGACCTTGTATTTGTAGCGGTACATACCAGTGAGAGCACCGATATGAGCAAAGATGTACTGTAATGCATCAGCAAGCTGAAAAGCATCAACATTGCCGAGCCGAAACTGAACGTGGGCATCAACGACGAGCTTGGTAAGCCGCAAAATTTCACGACACAAGTGGAAAGCATTTCCGAAACGAGACTTCTTGCGCTCTTTGGTCGTGAGTGTCTTAACGGGTTTCAGATTCATGTTATAGTCGAGGTGAAGATAATTGAGGTTCTAAGACATTGGCATTAATCAAGAGTTACGTTGCGCAATAAAATCTGGTTACCTTGCGATGAATAAGCAGATTGAGCATGTTATATCCTTGCCTACAGACTTGCAAGCCGGCCTCTACCCAATCAAGCCTTGTTGTCTGAAAGAATTTCGTTGCCTTGAGTTGTCGGAATAGGTTTTTCTTCGTCATAGCCTTTTCTGGACGACTTTTCAGCTCGTTCAGAACGTAGCATTTCAACAACTTTTGATAAGATACGCGGACCTTCACTGGCTGATTGGGGGGACAGTGCTCAAGGTACCAATTCTTCACCAGTGGTACATCTTGTGCACGCCTCATCCGGCCAGACCGGCGATTATATGGATCGGGTGCCCACCACAAAGCGATAGCATCCGCTGTGAGGTCATTTTCCAGAACCTTGTCCTCCAAGAATGGTCGCACCTCTTCAGGAAGCTTAAAGTCACTCTCGTCATCACCATCTGGGCGGAAGATTTTGTCCTCGTGAGAGACAAGAGGAGCATTCTTCGGCGTTGTTCCTCGGAGGGAGATAGGGTTGATGAGGGGATCAAAATAGAATGCGGGCAAGTCTGGGTCATCCGTCCGAATATAGACGTTTTTGGGTACATGGTAGGGGGACAGGTGGACTGACCGAGGCAACGAATTATACAGATGAGGAAACGCGACTTTGTACTCGGTACGGATTTGATTTCGAATAATCACCTTGCCGATATCGTTGAACTCGTTCCAATCTTCGTCGAACGTATCCATATCGCGATAAAGCGGTTCGAATTTGGGCCCCCCGGGAATGGCCATGTTGAGCGCTTTAGCCGTGAAAAAGGATTTTTTGTCGAATAAGTAGCTCGCGTTACTATCCGGGCGGTCCGATAACAAAGTACGCCCAAGGCGATAAAGGTTCGCCATAACCGGGAGAGTGAGTGACCAATAGCGGTACGAGGATCCATTAACGACGGGGGTATCGTCGAGTGGTCTTGGATCATAAAACCAATCGATGATCGTACCATCTTCATCAGGATCCAGCTCCAACTGGATTGCCTCCAAAGGTTCGACGTCCAATACATTGTCACCATAGTCAAGAGGGGGTTCTTCATCATCGAAAGGAGGGAAACGCATCCGCTTGAAATGTCTACGATCACGTTTTTCCCGGCGCATGGCAAGCCACATGGTGCTCCATTGCGCATGATAGACGGGTTCCATTACACGAGGAATTGCGTTCACGAAAGTGATCGCGCCTGTGATGTGATATAGGACGGGAACCTCACGGACTTGCTCCCAAGGATAAGGAACGTTCTCCAAAAGTTTCATGACGGCATGGGGCACGTACTTCAGTGCACCAAGATGGACACGTTTGTCGTTGCGAAACTTCCTGTTACTCATATCTCCGTGGTCCTTGATGATTTTGCGGACGTGCTCGGGAGGGAGGTCCTTCGATACATGTTAGTGATAAGCATGACAACGGAAGCGCTGTACACACCTGTTTTCCCATATCTATGTAGCCTCCTTTGCGTTTTTCGCCATAACGTTTCTTTTGCATCGAAACCCATTTCTGCGATTTCTGCGCTAAAATCTCTGGAGGCATGTGGGGAGAAGCCTGTTGACTGAGGCCCATTGGAGGGGGCATGCCTGGTGGCGGGGGTGGCATGCCTGGCGGTGGGGAAACAAGCGTTGAACTCATCATCGGTGTCGCAGAGAAAGAGTCTGTGGCTGAGTAAGGACACGCCGGGCATGCCACTTTCAAACTCCGACCTCTTCAGTTTGTATGAACAAGTACTATGAGCCCTTGCTAGGCGTATTCCCCGGATATCGTAATTGAAGAGCTCACGCAATGCATACATCCAGAAATTACTGTGCAACCACGGATGTTGTCCCAACTATACCCAGCATCGATCGTACCTTGGATCAGTGTTACGGACGCGAAGCAAGCACTGATCTCCCATGTGCGTTGGTGGCTGGGGATCCCAATACTCGTCGCACGCTTGATGGGAGTGATCCGAAATGAGGTGGCAAGGACACTGCAACAGGCAACGCCTGCGGCGACTCACATCGAAATTGCCGTTTGGAGTTGGGGTCAACATAATGGACATAGCAGGATGCCGTGACTGCAGACGAGTCGAAACAAGTACTGCTAGCTGGATAGAAGGGTCAACACTAGCCATTAACAGGCAGCGCAACGATGGACGTGCCTGAATCATCTATACCACCCACCAAGCGACACAGACTACCTATCAAAGCCATCAATCCAATGCACCGACGTAGTAAGCTTAAGTCGAGCTCTAGAAGAGTCATCAATCGAACGTGCACGAACGATGCACTCAGAACATTCATACATTTGCATCGAAACCACATTGAGCGAGTCCAGGCAACCCCAAATATCGTATGTTGTATATTGACCATGGCAGGGTGATACCGAGGTGCAACACGCAAGCTCGCAAAGTACTACAGTAAACTTGGGCAGCATGGCGACTGCGTGGGTACAGCTTAGAACCGTTCGAGCACGACACTGGTTGGACAGTTATGCAGAACTTATTCGCTCTATTGAGCATTGGATACAGGTACTTGTTCCCTTGACTTACGCGTGGAAACACTTTTCGTTCCTTGGGTCAGCTGCCTTCTTCTCATGTGGAGCCGGACTATGGTCAGCTGTCGCCAGTGACAAGTTTCATTTGTCCAAAAAAGACGATAGGGTGGACTTTGTAAATCCTGATTGAGCAAGTACACACCACGTGCAGAGATGGCGTGTGCGCGCACGCCAAATTCGCAAGATATTCGCAATCTTGCGCGGTTTGGGTCGTATATATAGTAGTAATTCAGTTCGCCACAGCCCCGAATAAACCCGCGGGACAGACAATCTCACACCACAAGCTTGGACTTGGGCTAAATTCAATCCGCCACTAGCATCGTTGCATCATATTCTATTGCGTGTTCGATATATCTCCTGTCTGGTAAGAACACTTTTGCTTTGAGTTAGGTTCTGATGACATTGTTACAGTATATTGACCAGCTCAATTCCCATGGGTTGACGCAACAGGAACTTGCACCGATACATCATCCACGGTCAGAATAGATTACAGCTTCAGCAGAGCGGTTTCGACGTGCAAGGTACTCCATCATGGGCACCCCCGAGATGCTGAATTGAATCATGCACTTATTTGAATGGTATCCTGCTTTATTCCAATTATCTCTGGGCAAGATGGTGACTCTGAACGGGCTGCGCGTGAGATCGCACGTTGCTCCTTCGCTTAGCATGGAGCTAATGGGGCTAGTTTCAGACCTTTCGGACCTTCTGGCCTTCTGGCCTTCATTTCGGGGTCCGCTTACTTAAGTGGCCTTGATCCATCCGTCCATCTATCCTGTTTGGCACAGATAGCAACGCTCTGTGGCCGCGGTCTGTATAAAGGGAGCGTCATCCGTCCCCAGGATGTCACTCAATTCCTGGCAGGAATCACTTGCAGCACTTAACGAATCTCCCCTCTTGTGATCATGGGCGACGCAAGTGCCGCAGTTCGCATTTTCGATATTCGAAACGGCCGACATGATGCGCCATATGGCCTTCTTGGCACTATCGTCAAGGGTCTTAAAGCTCCGCTCAACTCAAAGACGTTGCCTACCTTCCTTCTCTACGACGAGCGTGGTCTCCAGCTCTATGATAAGATCACCACGGATGTGCCAGAGTACTACTTGTTTGGTGCTGAGGAAGAAATTCTTCGCGAGCATGCTTCAGAAATCGTGCGAACCATGCAAAGCCACGCGCTGGCAAGCAGTGAAGGCACTCCAATTCAGGTCTTGCTGGAACTCGGCGCAGGGTGAGTTTTTGTCAGATCCGGACGAGTCCTATTGGGAGCAATACCGCGTCCAAGTGACATATCTTGAGGCCCGTTGGGAGCCAGTCTTCTCTCAGCGATTTGACCGTCGCTAACGTGGATAATACAGTGCCCTTAGAAAGACCTCCCGCATATTGCAAGCCTTCGCTGGTTCAGTGTCAGGGTCTTCTACCATCCCTTCTGTGACATACTTTGCACTTGACCTCGAAGAACGAGAAATCGAACGAACTTTGACCCAGTTGCGCAACTCCGATATAGGTTCCGCTATCGAGGGAAAGGTCGAGACGAAAGGATTACTTGGCACGTATGAAAACGGAATCGATTTTGTACTTCAAGGAGGCTTACAGAAGGTCGTCGATAACGGGGTCTGTCTGAACGATGGGAGTGAGTCGATTGAACACAATACGCTCCGGAATGCCGGTCGGGGATCTTCCATTACTCCCCCTTCATTCAATGGAGAAGTCTCGCAGGACGCGAACGTAATGAAGCCATCCATTCCAGAACGACTGCAGCTTCACTTTCTTTTCCTTGGCTCCTCTATCGGCAATTTTGCACGGGGAGAAGATGCTCAGTTCCTTCGCTCGTTGCCGTTACGCCCTGATCATGGGGATACTCTCCTACTTGGCCTCGATCATAACAACAGTCGCGAGGAAATCGAGGTTGCTTACAATGATCCCAAAGGTCATACCAGAGACTTCATCATGAATGGTCTTAGCGCAGTCGGGACTGCCCTTGGTAACTCGAAACTTTTTGACCTCGGTAATTGGGAGTATACAAATTTTTATGAAGAAGGCAGCCGTAAGTGTATTAGAGGTTTGTCGCGCCGTGGTTTCCTTGTTCACGCTTTGTCAGGTGCCCATAAGGCATTTTACAAGTGCCAATATCCTCATTGCATTACCATCCCCGGCACCAATCAAGAAGTCGATTTTTCCAAAGATGAACTTCTCAAGATTGAGATGTCTCTTAAGGTAGAAAGTTAACAATTTGCTATTCTGGTAACTCATCATATCTAGTATACGGAGACAGACGCTTATGTGTTGTTCACTGAAGCCAACTTGCGACCTATTCGGCGTTGGACGGATAGCACGTCACGCTATTCCCTATGGTTGCTCGAGCGTCCTCCATTCCAGTTTCCGCTGCTGTCGTCACCTACCATGCTCAACAAGGTCATCAGTGGCAATTTTGGTGTTCCAAGCATGGGAGACTGGCAAGAATTGTGGAAGGCATGGGATTTCATCACGCTTCGGATGATTCCATCATCCATGCTTTTCGAGAAGCCTATTGACCTTCGTCATATCTGCTTGTTCTATCTTGGTCACATCCCTACATTCTTGGACATCCACCTATCCCGCTTGCTGCAGGAAGCTCATACTCAGCCCGAGGAATTCAAGGTCGGTTCTCTATCGCTACTTTTTGGAATGACTCGTACTTATTCCCGTAATGCAGTTTATCTTCGAAGTATGTTGTTTTTATCTTATGCTGTACGCAACTAAGTATTCTGTCCTATGGATAGAGAGGTATTGACCCTAATGTGGACGACCCAACCCAGTGCCATGTTTGTGTTCCTCTCCCTTGTACTTCAAAAGTTAACTGAGCCTTGTCAGGCGCACTCTCAAGTCCCACAAAACGACGAAGATTGGCCATCGCTCAGCAGCATACTTTCGTTTAGGGACCGCGTACGAGAGCGACTTGCGAAGCTCTACATCAATATGTCCAATGGCACTATCGGGTTGACGAGAAAAGTTGGTCGAGTTCTGTTCATGACATTTGAACACGAGGGGCTACACCTTGAGGTTCTTGTTTTCGCTAATATCTAGATGTCACTCTCACTTGGTGTCAGACTTTGCTGTACATGCTTCTCCAACGAGCTGGTAGTGGTACAATTCCTCCTCCAGACTTCACTCCACCCCCATGGGAGTCACTGCTCGCATCATGGAATACCGCTCCTAAACCTTCATCCCCTACCATCGTTATTGAGGCTACTTCCGTTACTCTTGGTATTGACGACATCGAAGCTGATGATGCTGTCAAGGCGCTAGATGTAGATGGGCATACCTTTGGTTGGGATAACGAGAGCCCATCTCGGCAAGTCACCGTTGATACTTTTAGGATTTCTTGGAGGCCCATTACCAATGGTGAATTCTTCGAGTTCTATACAAGCACCGGCAAGGACAAAACCGAACTTCCTGCTAGCTGGGTGAAACATGGAAACGGGGAGGTCGGGGTCCGTACATTGTATGGTCCTGTGCCGATGATCATTGCCTGGGATTGGCCTGTTCTCACTTCCTACGACAATCTGTCGGTGTATGCAAGTGTAAAGGGTGGACGACTGCCCACTGAACCAGAACTTCGTGTGTTCATGGATAAATTCGCATGCGGCTACGAGGGCGGTGCGAATGTTGGGTTTAGGAACTGGCATCCCATCCCGTATGTGTCCCACTTACCACTGGGACCATTTGCTAATGACACGCTGGCTCAGTGCCACGACTGGTGTAGAGGACCGGGGTGGTAGAGGCCACAACGGTGGAGTGTGGGAATGGACTTCGACTGTATTCGATAAGTTTGAGGGCTTTGTACCTTCTCAGCTGTACCCTGGGTGAGCAAATTTCATTTGACCTGTATCTAATTAGTGACCATCACCTTAGATACTCGGCTGATTTCTTTGATAGTCACCACCAAGTCGTAGTACGTCGTCCGGGACCTGTCTCTCATCTTGCTCTCGTTGACCATGTCTTCATACCAGATGGGAGGATCTTTTGCCACGGTCCCACGCATCGCGGAAAGGCGCAGTGTGCGCAACTGGTACCAACACAACTACCCTTATTCTTGGGTCGGTGCGAGGATCG
>JBBPJS010001300.1:0-11396 GCA_038088835.1 Singerocomus rubriflavus
CAGTGTCAAGCCATGGGCTCGTGGGTACATTCTACCACCCATGTCTACACACCTCAATGAGCAGCTACAGCGAGCATCTTGGACTGGTTACTCTCAACCCCATTATCTAGCTTGTACATAGTCATCGATCTTAAGCAGTAGACAAACTGTCTCTGTCGCCAACTCGATCGCACTGGTGGATACAAGCAGGGGCTGGACAACGTCTTCTTCTAGTATGTTGGAAATCAAGCCCTGAGCTGATCATCAGTCATAATTCCCCACTAGTGCCAAACTTTGACCCACCGTCCGAACGTTGATACCTGCATTACGGTCTCCGAGAGCATGTCGATTGCGCAGTTCGGTGACAATTGCAATGGGATTGAGACCTGCGTTTTCTGCAAGGGTGGTGGGTATGACTTCTAATGCGTCTGCATATGCCTGGAAGCAATACGCTTCCATACCCTTCAACGACTGGGCATGCTGGGAAAGGAGGCGGGAGACATGGATTTCAGGTGAGCCACCACCACAGATGAGCGCCCTGAGACAAGAACTTCAGTATGTACCACATCGATCAGCAATTGGGTGGTCATACCGCTTCTTTACAATACAACGCACGACACAGAGCGCATCGTGCAGACTACGCTCGCACTCTTCGACGACAAGATTATTAGCGCCCATTGCGAGAATGCTAACCGTGCGACCTCTATTCCTGACCCCAGTAATCTTGACGACCTTTGTGCCAGCCTGTGATGTTTCCTCAACTAGATCGGCATATCCAAGCTTGTCCTCAGTGAATGCTTCGATATCTGCGATGGGCTTGCATCCCAAGCTCTTTGAGAGGAAATCGATCTCGTCACGCTCGACGTCCTTGACGGCCAGAATGTTAAGACGCTTGAGGAAGTTAAGAGAGGTGTCATCGACGGCGTCTCGCAGGATGGATTTTTGAATGAGGAGGACATTGCAGTTTGCTTTTTTGATTTTTTTACAAATGTTGAGCAGGTACTGACGACCTTCTTTGATAACCTTATCCATTTGGCGATAGTCATTGATGACGACAGTGTTATCCATCTGAGTTTTGCGTATATTGAATGGATAAATGTGGATGTGAGGGAAAACTTACGTCGGGTTTTGGTGCGCTAAGTTGGAATTGAATTATGCCGATCTTGGCCTTTTCCACGCGAGTTGGACCACCAGCAGAGACGATGACGTTTTGATTCAAGACAACACCATCCACAAGTTCAGTGTCTTCAATTGTACCCCCAACTTTTTTTACTATCCTGATGTCTCTAAGGTCCACACTTGAAGACTGGGGTGTCACTAGACGAGTGACAGCGGCAACAGCGATCGGTGCAAGAGTCGAAGAGTATTGAGAGACAATCTTTACAGGAACGATAAGATCTTCGACATATCGCCAAAAAGCGGCACAAACCTTGGAGTTTAACGATGTGCTAGCAGCACGGAGCAAACTAGCCTTATCATTCAAGTCGACTGGGATTGATATTTCAGTCAAGTACTCCACGGCTTTGACAGATGCCCTGAGGAAAGATTCCGCGACGATCGTTGGATGAATCCCCTTTTGGAGCATCTTCTCTGCTGCACCGAGAAGGCTACCTGCCAAAATAACAACCGAGGTGGTGCCATCGCCTGCCTCTACATCTTGAGCAGAAGATAGATCAACAAGCTGAAGGAACGGTAAATTATTGTGGTGGTGAAGCACCGAACGCAAAGTTACCATTTTGGCAGCAGGATGCAGCGCTTGAATACTCTGCAGGATTGTCGCACCGTCGTTCGTGATGATCACCTCGCCTTTTGTAGTTTGAATCTGTAGTGTTAATTAGCATCTGTGAAACATCATAGTGATAGATCATCAGGTAGATACCATTTTGTCCATTCCTCTTGGTCCAAGCGATGTACGAACAGCATCACTGATGGCTACAGAGAGTCACAAGCCAGTAAGTACGGGCTAACATCTCGAACGAACCTTTTGCGGCCACCATGTTGGACATGCGAAGTTCCATGGGCTTACCCTGTGGACGCGTTTGATGGACCTGGAGAACGAGTTGGAAATGTCATACAGCCTACCTTGTCATTGAAGGCGGCATTAGAACCAGATTGTGGGGCTGATGCGGAGGTTGCACTAACAGCTTTTGTGGCCATTGCGCTGAGCTAGGATAGAGTTGGACGTGATGAAGAGGCTATCGACGACTTGGACAAATCGACGCGTTTCTAAATTCGGATGTGATAGCACGGCCTTTGCCGTAAAAGGAGCATTGCGTACGCTCGGCTCAACAAAGCGCATAATCTCTCTTGTTCTCTGACCACATTCTTCCATGGATTTTGTGAGCATTACCCTCCAGGATGTGCCATTTCACTTACAGAATCAATAGTTTGGCAATGCGAACGGTCTCAGCAGTCCGGGAGGGTTGTTTGCCCAGCTTGCGCAGTATGTCTTCCCCAGATACTCTTTGTACTGCAACCTTATCTCTGATCATCGTAGGGGGTTTGGTGGTCCACTTGGCCCTCGGCTTGGACGTCCCCCACCCAGGTCATATGATGAGTATCTAAAGGCTTATAGCGTAGCCATGCTTCCCGGTAGGGAGCGAGAGAATCTATCTTACGGGGGAAAGAGTATATTTGTTAATTCGTGTCTATCTACTCACTACTCACGTCATTTGATAACCAGTTGTCATGCCACCATCCGCATTGGCCCACCTTACTAGCTTAGACCTCGAATCACCGTGGATGTTCCAGCTTCGTAATCCTTCGAATCCCGCGGCATCCACACACGCTGGTGTCTTGGAGTTCATTGCCGAGGAGGGAATCGTGCATCTTCCATACTGGATGATGAAAACACTCCGGCTCGAAGAAGGCGATCCTATCCGAATTACTGGCACGGAACTCCCGAAGGGCAAGTTTGTAAAGCTACAACCTCAAACCGTGCATTTCCTGGAGATTTCGGATCCAAAGGCTGTGTATGTCGAGTTCTAAATCTTAGTTTTTCCTACCTACTCATTGCTGACGTGCACGTAGTCTAGAACAAGCACTTCGTAACTTTTCCGCTCTCACGCAGGGGGATATCATTGAGATATGCTATAACTCAATGATATTCGGTTTTCTTGTGATGGAAGCTACACCAGGAGGAGGAGGCATAAGTGTTCTTGACACCGATCTCGAGGTCGACTTCGCTCCCCCCGTTGGTTATGTAGAGCCCGAACGACCCAAAACATCTCCTCCCGCGACAATGGCGTCAAAACTTAAAATTGATATAAACTCCTCATCTCCAGGGTCGTCTCGGCCGTCATCATCGCTTGCTGGTGGTTTTGTCGCCGGCGGAAACTCTACTGTGAGCAAAGGCGGTGATCACTGGGAAAGCTTCAAGGGCAAGGGTGAAACTCTAGCAGGGCGGAAGACGAAAGGAAAGGGAATTAGTTACCGTGGCGTGGAGGACGTCGCCGACGGTAGCAAAATTATACGCACAGAGTTTGTCCGAGTGTCTTTGGTGCGATAGCCCGCTGACATCTCTATTTTCTTTCTACAGCAAGCCAAAAGTTGTCACGAGCGAGATGTTAGAATCCGAAGTTAAGGTACCAGCAGCGTTGAATCTTCCATTCGGAAAGCTATTCTTTGGTTTCAATGTCACTCCATACACACCTCCCGAACAGGAGCCACTAACATCTCCTGGCCATTCTAGTCCTCCGGTAAGTAACATGCTTCGTTATATCTGTACTTAGGCCAACCTTGGTTCCTAGGCAACATTTACTGGTTCTGGTAATGCTCTCAATGGTCGACCTGCTCAAACGACGTCAGCGAAAGGGACAGAAAGGGCAGCAGCCCCCGCTTTACAAGCTAGTCAGAAATCATGGGGTGCCGGACAAACTCTCGGTCCAAGAACGCCAGCAACGTCGCATGTCCCTCCAAGCTTCCGGGGCCGTTCACTTGGAGCTGGTACTACCGCGTCCTTGCCGACTAAATCGCAGGCCAAACGAAGTCCAACTCCAGACTGGGGTGTAGATGATGATGACATTATCGAGATTGATAGCGACTGAACACTGTACAATACGCTCATATAAACAGCCCAAGCAAAGATGGTGTTTAAGGTTGCACAACACAAGCGGACTGGTAAAAACCTCAGGATCCCGGTGTTGCCGGTTGGTTGAATGTCCTAGAGCATCACCACACCAACACCTCTTCCAGCCTCCACACCTCCGAGAGCTGTGACACCTGCCATTGTTGCCGTTCTCCAGTTGTACAGGTAGAAGTTGAGCAGGCCGTCCCCTACACCGAACTTGGATCCATATGAGACTAAATAACAGAGTTGGACACGTGCCTACGGCTAACCTTGAGATCTTCCAGGAAACTCATGTTGTCCATCAGACTGACTGCGTTGAACACATCGAACTTAGCTTGGCTGGCAATTATCAACGCGTCTCCAATGAGTTGACTGAGCCGTTTTTTCAGCTTTGTTTCGACGTTTTCGCCAGACATGAATGCGACATCACTTGCATAGTAGAATAAGTAACAGGCCTCGACAACGTCGTGCTTAGGGTTATTAATCACAGTTGATGGGAGGGAATAGAACGAGAAGAAATCCGTCACGCGGTGCGTTTCAGGATCCTGCCCCATATAAGGACAGTTGAGGATGGAATCAGCGACTCTGAAGTGCAACGTCACTCACCTCGATGACGTAGGTCCACACCACCTGTTTTGGCCGTCTGTTGTTTTCCAGGGGCTGATCCAGTTCCCCCTTCCCGCTGAGGAACTGATGTCGTACTTCATCAACGGTCATGAGGGGGACCATGTCGAACCGTTGCATATATCGTGTGAATAGATCTGTCACCTCGGGGACATCTTTTTCTTCAATCTCGCGCAGGCCAGATAATGTGGTCTTTGGAGCTACTCTGCAGTTACGAATCATACGTGCAAGAGTCATGTTTCGTGGGACATAAGCGAATTTTACATCGATAAGTTTTGGCACGTTGATCAAACGGTGATAGTACCTGTGTGGACGTGAGACGATGGTAAGAGAGACACACGAACAGACCTACCGGCAAGCCGCGATTGGAGTAGGAAGGAGACGTCCGACGGTGTAGATTGCCTGAGCTATTCCACAGAGATTGACTTGTCGTGTGACTTCTTTGATCAGTACGGGTGTAAGTCGCTTCGAGCGCAATTTTTTGTGGACACAAAGGTAGTTGATTTCGCTCGCGCGAAAGACGCTACATTGCATCAAATATAAGGGAGTCGAGAATGCACCAGAAAGCTCACTTTTGACGCACGCGCAGAGTCATCGGAACACCGGAGATAAAAGCAACAAGCTTTTTATTTGAAGAGACTCTTACGCCAACGTGCCATTCTTTATAATAACCCGGTGGTTTGAGGGCCCTGCGACGGTATCAATTGTTCGTCATCTACCGTCATAATGCATGATGTCTACCATTCAAGGAATTCGGCGCTGTACTTGAAGCGGAAAGCAGCCTCATCATCCTCGACATAGTTCAGCGAAAGTAGATCATAAACCTCTTTGATCTGAAGCCTGAGGTAGACATGGGAAACAAGCAGAAATGATATAGTACACACCTGTTTGGGGTCATTAAGATCCAGAACAGACCACTCGAAGTCCTTTGGCAATGGATATGGTTCCTGGCGAACATCCTCTATCGCTTTCGTGGGTTCGATGCACCCATCTTCAGCAGGTGGCTGATCGCCTATGTGATAATAACTATTTAAACGTACCCTCGGATGGCGGCGATTTGGCTTACCCAGTTGAGGAACCGGTTGAGTCGCCCAAAACTTGGGAAGGATGATTACGCGCAATGAAGGTGAAGTGTGAGCAAGTATGCGACGCTACCTTGTGTTCTCCAAGAATGTTCTTTCCGCGTCCACTGATACTCGTCTTCCCCTTGTGCGCATCCATCAGCCTTGAGTGGTTCAGTGCTTGCCCGACAGTGTTAGTCGTAATAGTCACAGCCTGTCACATTCGATCACGCTTCCCGAGCAACGTCACGGCGCTGTAACGAACCCTACTACGTAGCTCGATCAATGGGTAGTATGTCTACTCAGTGATTAACCCTCCGCCTTTTCTTAACACCCTCAGCGGGGGTGGCACCTTTGGTAGGGTTGTTAATATCATCCCGCAAAGTGGGGTCTATGATCGCTGGAAGCTCGTCTGTGTCAAGCGGTGCAGTCTCCCTCATTCGTTTGCTCGAGGGCTGATTGGTCGGAGTTGCCGCTAAGGTAGATCTTGGGGTAGATTCCGTCGATGTAGAAGGAGATGTTAATACTTCGCGGGAGAATTTTCTCAAATCAGCTGTAAAAAGAACCTGCACCACTTATGAGCTAGATTATGCATGTGATGTTAACTACGCACGGAATGTGCCCAACCGGCATATTCACCCCATATGTTGACTAATTTTCCGTTGATCTCATCGTAGAGTTTTGGCGTCATGGAAACTTTCTTTGAACCTCCAAGAGAACAAAACCCATAATGTTTTATTGCGATTTGATGAACATGAGTGTCCACTGGGATAGCTTCCTTCTGTCTATCGAGGTTAATATCAATTCTGGGAGTCAGACACCCGACACTACCTTGTCCAAGCTCATAAGCAGAATGCAATCAGCAACTTTGCGACCCACACCAACAAATCTAAGCAACTCTTCTCTTGCTCTCGGGGTATCCACATCCCTTAGGGTCATGAGCCACTTCTCCGCAGCCTCAATGGCACAATGTACACCTGAATCCAGCCTAGCAACACCGTGTTCGTCAACCAGCATCTTTGCCGTTCGCTGGATGAAATCTGCACGATATCCAAAGCCAAGCGATCGGAGTTTCACTGCAACTTCAGGGGCAGCAAGAGTACTCGGGGGTGGGAAGGGATGATAAGTTATATTCTCCGCCGTGCCCTCTGGGACAGGGACAAGAGGGTCGAGGGACAAAAGCGGCGGTGAGTAGTGCTTGCAGAGGGCATGGACCATCTTTGTTATACGTGCAATGTTGTTATTTGAAGAGCAAATGAATCTGCGCGCTATCGTGTCGAATCTCGAGATCTACTTTTTGTTCACTCACGAGACGAGATTCTCCCAAGGATCCTGTCGCAGCATGCGGACACCAGGGAATCGGGATTGGACTCTGCGAAAGACCGGATCTCGCCTACTCCATTCGTCATATAACTTGACAAGGTCCACATCCAGTTGGAAGTAGTCTTTTAGCCAAAGTAATGTTTCCTCCTCGCGAGTGTCAACTTGACCTGGGTCGAGATACCCGTCGGGGAAGACGGAACGATAGAAGAGAGCCTCAGAGGACTGTCTCAAGCAAACAACACGGTCTCGTAGGCATAACCGGTATTCGTATGCGGCGGTTGAGGGATCCATAGCAGGCGAGATGGGATAACTCGTCCACCGGAATGACTGTCCACACTTCAAGACGACAGGTAGGGAAAGCTGGACCAACGGTACAGGGAGAGACCGAAACCCTGCTGGAATGACCATCATATAGAGTGGTCGTTGAGTTGTATTTTTTTAGTGTTTATACACGTAAAGCAAACATCTTGTGAACGCATACTCAAACTCGAACTCGATGGCGACGTTCGCTTCTCCACCGCCTCGAAGGATCCATAGGTATGCAACACCGCGACCGTCGTCTGGGACGTCACCTCGACCGCGCAGGCTCGTTGGTGCTCGCCGTACCATGCCCGTCACTACCCCTCCACGCTCAGTAGTAGAATCCGGGATGGAGGTCGATGAAGTACCAATGCCTGGAGCATGTGTCCAGACAGAGAGGGCATCGAGCCAAAAAGACACCATATTCGCAAAGACAGAGGAGCTGATAGTCAGTTTGTATGGTGCACTCCCGGTGGAAGTCAAACAAGCTCTTCGATCTACGGGTATGTGTCATCACGGGCTAACCAGCTACCCATTTCACCATATTCGCTGGGCATAGATTTCTTGGTGGAGTCGTATACAGGGTGTGTGGACATCACGTCGGGGTATACGCTCGTGACCTCTGCAAAGACGTGCTTCCTCTGGTCGCATGCCACACTCAAGCCATCCTCTCCAAGTCCAACATGTTACATCCTTCCGTGTCCTCCTCCTTCTCCCAGTCGTACAAATGTCACATCTTTAGCACCACATCACGCGATTGTCCCTTCTCGTTCGCGCTCCGTTGAACCTGGCCTCATCCTCATCTCCTCCACTGGGGCGACGCGTTTTTGGCCCTCAATTTCTTCTGGACTTTCAGGAGGGGGCACGTTTGAAGAGGCATACTTCCCCCTCGAGGCTGCCGAAGATGAATACGTCTCATATGTCGTTCGAACTAGTCTAGGGGGACCCAGCGGTAAATCAGGGGGGGCATATGCGTACTTGGCTGCTACATCTACAGGGAGAATATTTCGGTTGGGAATCGCCTCCCAAGGTGGAAAATACGCCCTCACGGTGCGGCTTCTTGCTCCTCCAGTGCAATCTTCTTCCCTTTCTCTCGCACGCCTCCTGGGATGGTCAGCGCCGTCCCCCGCAGTACGTCCAGAACCGGGTAATATTGTTGCACTCGCACCGTTCGGAAGCGATATCTTTGTTTTGATCGAAACCAGAATCCAAAAGTGGGCATTGGAAACGGAAGAGTTGAAGGGGGAGGCAGATATTACGGAGGTGGTGCGAGAAGCAATCGGCGGGGGTATTGGCATAGAGGATCTTGAAGGAGTCGATCTTGCTGTCGAGGGGTAAGCAAATTCATTGGATTGATCTAATTGTCGCTAATCATGAGATGTCAAGTCCAAATGCACTTGTGCTTCTGGTTTCATATGCTTCTGCAGGTGCCAAGGAGGATCCTGGTGCGATGATTGTTGACCATTTAGGATTTGGGCCTCGCAGGGTGTATGTCATCCTCTACTTGGTTGCACATGATGATTCATGGGGTGTCGATGGCGTCACTGTAGTGCCTTACGTCGCTGTGAGTGTTTCTTACGTAGTCGGTTTCCGGACATTGCTCATTCAGTTTCTTATTTCAACGGTACGTGTCAATCCTGGATCTAAAACTTGCTATCAGAACGCTTCCTCTCCGCCCACGCATCCACGGTTGACACTCCTTTCTGGTGGAATGATCATTGCAGTGTTATTTGGCGAAGTCGTGATTTTCTGTGCTCGAGGTACCAGTTCGTTCTTGCGTTCACTGATAAGATTTTTAATTGTCCACTTGCTCAGGTACTCCTTACCACGACCGTCTTGTTCTCAAGTCATCGAATGACCGATTCCTTGGTCTTTCCGCACTTCCCCCGGTAGTCACTCTGGACCATGCAGATCCAAACAGCAGCATAGACACCGATAATGAAGACGAGATAGATAAAACTGAGGTCCTGATGGTGACAGGCTACTCGATGCTGAGAGTCTCATTGGACACAGAAAAAGTGCAAGGATTCAAGGCCGAGTGCGTAGTACTTTTTTTGTTCGCCGTGATCTCGTGGAAATTGACGCATGGAACAACAGATCTCTCCCTAGTCTACTCAAGGCCACCTTAAAGCAAGCTATTTTATACTCACCCATTTCTGCCAATCCTTTGCAGTTCATTCTTCCACCTTCGCCAGTACTGGACGGAGAAGCGCTCATGCGCGCTGCAGAAGACATCAGCGCTGCAGTAGTAGCTAGTGGTGAGCCATAGTTCCTCCTGTTCTGCTCTCAAACCTCTCCTTCCTGTTTTACTTCTTCACACTGGCTGTTTGGACTGATGATCACATCAACCCCCCCAATACTTCAGATGCAGAAATCGTCCGGCCGAATCATGACCTCACATGTCAATTGACTGCACGGAAAGAACGGTTGAGCTGGCTTATCAGGTTCATCAACGATAATGGCGCCTTGGGAAAGGTTAGTGTGACGTCTTGTGATTTGATGATTACCCGCTTGGGTTCAAAATCCTTCTTTCGCCAATGCCTGGAACCGTGCTGATTCATACAACCCCTTTAGATGTCTCAAAGAAGTCGTCAACGCCTGGCAATTGACGCTGAGAAGCTCTACGCATGCCACCAGCTCTGGATCAAATTGAACGAGCACATCGAGTGAGTCAGCTCGTCAAATGATCCCGAATATTTCTGAGACCGCCATCACCCAGTGCTGGTGCAATTCATTCCCTTATCACAGATAGTATCCATGCATTCATTGCTACCTATTCTTCGTCCACATCGACCCCTTCGTCTCATCCTACATCTCCGCCAATGTCCGAACCAACCCCTACACAAGATATCACGCGAGACTTCTTCAAGTATCGTGTGTCTGATGTGGGGAAACTATTAGTGTTCATGGTGGAATACTTAGGTCAGCTAGAAGGAAGTGGATATGGGGGCACTGGGACTCTGAAAGAGCTCGGTGGAGCTGTTGTGGTCTGTTACCTCCGTCTTTTCCTGCTATAGGAGCCGATATCTAACTAGATCATTCCCTGTTCGCAGGCAACCTTTCAGGCTGCACTTTCTTACCGCGCATATAACCTCGGCGTTTATGGTGTTGAGCTCCCGATGATCAAACCGTGGACAAGTAGGCCCGTTGTCATTGATGCAATACTGAAGCTCGTCGATTGCGTGACGAAGGTGACTACGGCTGGTGGGGGTAACAAGACTGGAAAGGATGTGATAGATATGTTACCGGAACTAGCCACGCTTTTGTTTGCATGTGTACAGGAGAGATTGGATTGGCTTGCAAGGCAAGTGCATATCATTCCCCTCGCTCAACTTTGTTGATGCATAACCTGTTGGCCCTCAGTCCCATGGCAGCTGACGACCCAAACTCGCTGAGGGACCGCAAAGAGCTCGAAGACAAGTTTACGCAACTTAGACCTGAGGTCCTTGAAACATTGCGTGCGTTACTCTCCGATTACTTTTTCGTCTAGCTTTTCTTAATTAAAACCCCCTCTAGGTGTGACTTCGCATCTTCAGCAAGCCCTCGCCCTAGCAACGACCTACACCGATTTCCCCTCCCTTGCATCGCTCCTCCTCCGCTCAACACCATACCCCCCTGCCTCAAATCCTCAGGCGTCCCTAATCAAAAGTTATCTCGCCAGATACGGCGATGAGTTTGGTAGCGAGGTCGTACGATGGTGTATTGAACAAGGCGAAGCTCGCGTCGTCTTTGCAGAAGAAAGTGTATGGGGTCCTATCATGGACAAGCTCTTTGCAAGGGACAAAAAAGGCAAGGTGAGACAAGGCGAGGAGCGGGCAGTGAAGTCAGAATATAGTGCCATCGCTTGGGTCAACGACATGGGAAGGGAAAGGTTTGGAGATGCTAGCGAGAGGCTGCTGGGAGAGGCGGCGGGGGCGAACCACCTAGAAGTGAAACACGTGCGTATTCGGTGCTGTTTTGATTGCTTTATGTATTTCTATATGTCGCCCTCGGGATCGCGCTCACCCGCTTTTCTTGGCATGATTTAGTTTATGCTCTCC
>JBBPJS010001301.1:0-11387 GCA_038088835.1 Singerocomus rubriflavus
GTTGGACTGCATCCAGGCAATGCCTCACTTCCAGACAGTCTGAAGACTGGGTGGGTGAATAGCTACCTTGTTACTTGTTATTTCTTAAACATCACTAGGCCACCTTTGCAGGCAGAGTAGAAGAGGTGAACAAGTGGATTTGGCTGGGGGACAACAGCCCTTGCACAACCCCTTAAATACAGTATATGAATATGCACAGACCAAGCTATGACTATAATCTAAGGTATAAGCTATTAATGCTACTGGTTTACTAGATTAAAAGGGTAAGGTTCTTGAGGCAAAGGTTAGGCAGGCTTCTGAGAAGATCAGAAATGAGGGAACCTGCAAAAAGTAATGTAAATAAAAGATCATCACAAAATGTGAATGATCAGAAGAGAGATCATGGTAGAGATCCCATCAAGGGTTCTGCAGGGTCATAATCTAGATACAAGGATCTAGATGAGATGTTATCCTGATCAGAAAGAGTGGAGATGAAGAGAATGAAAGATGCATCACAGGCATGCACTATCCATGAGGTGTGGGCAGATCTAAGATGATTAGTGTGATGTTGTAAAGATCATAAAGAGGTGAAGAAAGTGAAGGTGTGATAATGTGACAGGGTAAAGGTGTAATAATGTGAAGGGTCAAAGTAGTCATGTGATCAGGGAGGTCATGTGATCCAAAGATCATGTGATTGTGAGAGTTGTAAGTCATAACATGAGTGCTTAACCACATAGAAGCACAAGTGTGTATTTGATGTTATAACATTTTGATGTGTGCCCCAACATGTTCCTTCCCTCTGTCAACCAACTGATGACCCTGACTCTCACACATGCCCATCACATGATCTGGCCCACCATCATCACATCCCTGTTTGCTCACAAACCAGCAACTCACACGGAAATCCCACTGATCAGGAACCCTTACTACCATCAAAATATAAAGCACCCTCAAAGAGCTTCCTGTTTCAAGAATCATAAGACACCATAGTTAATGGCACAACAAAGAAGATTCTGTGTTAGCAAGAAACATGGCTTGAATGAAGAAATGCACTAAAGCACACAGAATCAAAATGGCCAAAAAAGATCTTAGGATGATCAGCAAGAATGCTGAAGACAAAAAAACTGCATATAACACACATGCAAGGACTAGCTAGGAAAGTAGTCCTCAATCTGACAAGGAAAACTATGCAGGAGAGCATGAAGAACCACACCCAAACACACATACCTAGATTGCTGAAGAAGCTTGGTCACATAAAAACCACTAGTTACCCATAATGGGCATTCCCTTGACACACCTCTTGTTACACTTGACCCAGGTAGGATTGAGTGTAGCCCTTGAGTTCACTAAAACAAGCTATGAGTGGTTATATATGTGGAGTGAGGACTGGTTAGGCATATAGTGTAACTCTAAAAGTTGCCTTAGTGTAGACATGAAGGCCTTGTGTTTACTAAGCAAAGTGTGGTCATAGGTGAACAGCTTGGGTTGCTGAGCAAAGGTATGCAAGTGAGCAGCTTGAGTTGCTGAGCAAAGGGATGGAGGGACAAGCAACTTGTATTGCTTGAACAGATGTTACAGTGTATATAGATACAAGGGAGACAAAAGCTAAAGTATGTGTATATGAAGGATAGGTATTTATATTGAGAGTCTGTGTGCATGGACCATGCCTTAGAGGAGGCATGGGAAGGTGCTATTGACTCAGTGCCCAATGGCACAAGTATCATAATATGAAATGAGAAAACAAATAGAGGATGCTGATGAATTGTGGGTCAAGCTGTGTGCAGAACAGAAGAGCAGAATGTGAAGCACAGATGATGACATAAGATGGGAAGGGATGAGTCAAGCTGTGCATGGAATGAAAGAGTGGGATGTAAAGCACAGACAATAACATATGGGTGGAAGGAATGAGTCAGCATCTGAGAGTTTGAGTCTAAGAACAAGGAAACAAGTAGCATTGCTAGTGTTACAAGAAGAAGAGAAAAAGTGTAACATTACCCCCTTAGTAGATTGCAAGTGACCCCATAATGCATTTCTATGCCCAGCTATAGCTAAGAAACACATTGACAGGGGATCTGGTCATATTGCCATAGGCAATGTTGTTGTAGATATTGTCACTGTAGTCAACAATGTCATCCTGTAATGGGGACTGGATTCAGGGGGGATGAGGACATTGCCTTAGTTGAACTGTGGGGGGTGGTACACAAAGCAGGGAACATGAGTGGCCCCTCCCTCCAGTGGTGCAATGGAGTAGGGTGTAATGGAGAGAAGACAGGCTAGATAAGTCATGAAAAGAGGTGGAAAAAGATGGGGGTGGCAACCAAGTAGTGGTATGGTCAACTGGTAAGGTGTTGACTCTTTGTAGGGTACATTTCTCTTGGGTATGATCTGGGTGCCACAGCATGCAAAAAGGGCATTGATAAACAGAATAGTTGATCCATACATGCCTGAGATAATAACATTGGAAGCAAGCTTTGTAAAATCAGGGGTGAGAGGGTAATAGGACTACTCATCCTTGAGTGCTGGTCCAGTAGGTCTCCAGTCACTCAACTATCATTAGTTCATCAAGTGTGAGGGGGAATGAAGATGCCAAGGCATTTGCAGTGGTGATGAAGGTTTCATTTTCTGCAGTGATTAAACTGTGGAGGTATTCATCTAGTTCATCTAGGAATTTTCTGAATTCCATTTGGTAAGCCATCTCTAGGAGGGCATTTTTGAGGGAGGTGGCCATGAAGGCCATAACAGATATGAGAAACATATACATGGCATTAAAGTTGTCATGAGTATATGTGGTCCTGGCATAGAGATGTTGAAGAGAGAGGAATGTGGTGTAGAGGGCCTGCAGAGGGAAGCCCATATCAAGGTGAGCCTCAATGGGTATTGACATTCATGCATCTTGGGTAAAGGTGCAGATGCAAAGGGCATAGTTGATATTGTGATGTCTGTCTCACATTCTATGGGCATAAAGGGGTAAATCTACAGAAAGAATTCCTTGTCATGGAGGAGGGTCAACAACAAAGTTAAAAGAAGCATTTGTCTCCTTCATTGGAGGGGTGATGTGGGACAAAGATGAATAGTTCATTGTATTAGAAGAAGATAATGATGATGTATCATTAACTGGTCCAGGTTGGGGTAGTTCCTGGTGTGTGCTAATGATTGGAGTAGAGACATCAAATGGGTTAAGGAGGTGTTCATTGGTGGAGTTGTTATGGGACATATAGGCATAGTGGGTTTCTAGTGGGTAGAACAGTGATGTTGATTAAAGATGGTAATGTTTCTTGTAGTCTTTAAGGAGTTTTTGGGCATTTATAAGTTCCTTTTCAGGAATCCATGAGTCATCTTTCAGGGTATATCCCTTTCATTGGATCAGATAGAAATGGGAGGACAGTGTTTCATGATGTTTTAGAATCTTTTCTATCTCAAACTCTTCCTCTCCATCTATTAGTTCTGATGGTGATGTGGGACATAGGGTTCCATTTGTTCTAAAAGGGGATAAGAGGGAAGCATGAAATATGGGATGAATTCTCCATGTCTTCAGAAGATGTAGTTTATATGTTATGGGAGATAGTACTTCTGTGATGATAAAGGGGCCTTCTCTTTTTTGTGTGAATTTCAGATTTGCTACCCATTGTTTGAGGTTGGTGGTTTCAAGCCAAATCTTTTGCCCCTTGGCAAATGGTGTAAACTTGCTGTGGTATCTTTCTTTCATGCATAGCTATGTGAGGTCATGGGCTGCTAATGCTTTATTTCAGGCATCAAGGAGTTGTTTTACCCTTAGGTCTGCAGATGGGGAGTTGGATTGTTGGGCAAAGTCAGGGAGTGCTAATGGTTCATATCCCATCATGAGGTAAAACAGGGATTTTCTGGTGATGGAGTGAGGTCTGCAGTTATGCACAAATTCTGCATGGGTGATGTGGTTAGCCCATAACATAAGGTTGTTCCCACAATAGATGTGGAGATATGTTTCTATCTCTTGGTTCACCCTTTCTGTTTGTCCATCAGTTTGGGGATGGTATGTGGTGGAGAAGGAGAGATCATAGTTAAGGAGTTTTCTGAGGGCTTTTGCAAAGGTGGATGTGAATTGGGGCCCTTTGTCTGATATGATTTTGCTATATAATCTGAAGCATTTGTACACAGATTTGAAAAATAGTTCAGCAATGTCTGTGGCAGTGGCTGATTTGGTGGTAGGGCAAAGAATCACCCCCTTAGTAAGCCCTTGGTTAACCACAACCAAGAGAGCATCAAACCCATAAGAAGGGGAAAGATCAGAGATCAAGTCACAACTGATTTGCTGGAAGGAACATTGAGAGAAGGATGGAATGGGCATGGGAGGTGGAGAGGTAGGGTATGTGTTAGCCTTGCATGCCTGACATGGGATGCACTGGGCAATGTATTGTTGAACCTGGGAGGTGAGGCCTGGCCACCAGAAGTGCTGGGTGATCAACATATGGATCTTCTGATAACTAGGGTGGCTTGCCAGGGCATAATCATGGAAATGGTCCAAGATGCTGGACCAAAGTGGTTTGGGTATGAAAATCTGACCTTTAAACATAAGAAGGCCATTGCAGGTCTGGAAGGAGGAGAGCCATGACCATAGTGCAGGGGAGAGGTTGTTGTTATTGAGTTGATGCAGAAGGTCAAGGGCCAATGGGTCATTCTCCATTGCTTTCATAAGGCAAGAGTTGAAATCAGTGTCTATGAGATTAATGAACAAAGAGGAAGGAAGTAGTGTGATGTGATTGTCAGATGAGGCATCTGTTCCATGGTCAGATCATTGGGAAAGTGCATCTGGGGTGGCAAGTTGAGTATCAGATATATGCTGGAGTTGCAGATTGAAGTCTGTGAGGTCAAGAAGCCATCTGGCCTGTCAGTGGTTTAATTTCTGTGCTTTTTTAAAGTATGTCAGGTTTTTGTGGTCAATGAGGACACAGATGGGGTACAAGGCTCCTTGTAGATAATGCCTCCATGATTTGAGGGCACAAATTACAGCCAGTAATTCCCTATTATAGATGTCATAATTTTATTCCATAGAAGAGAAAGATTGGGATAGATAGGAGCATGAACAGAGTTGCCTATTGTTGTCCTCTTGTATAAGTACCCTCTCTGATGCTATAAGTGAGGCATCTGTGGCAATTGTGAACAGTTTGTTCAAATTGGGAAACAACAGTGTAGATTTCTGTAGGAATAGACTCTTTAGCTTTGAGAATGCATGATCACATTCTATCATATCCCATACTTCAAGTCAACTCCAGTACCTCCATACCACCTTCAGTCTGTCTCTCCTCCATTCTCCTGTACTTACTCCATTTTGAACTTGTATTTAGTTTTCTCTCTGACTCCATCCTTGTTATGTTTTTATACATCACTCTTATCTTACATTTCATTCCTTGCCTAGTTAGAACTCTGATACCAGTGCTCACTTAGGAGCACAGCTTCAAGGCTGTGCTTCAGCATAGTCTTATCTTCAACCCCTCTGATACATAGTATCACCCAACTCTGGACTTAGTCACCTGAGTCCCTTCATATATAAACTCCATAGATACTTCTGTACATCTCAGTCTGAAATCAGCATAATGTTATCTGCTACCAAAAAGTCACTGAGTGACTTCATTCTGACTTACTCCAAACTTCAACCTCCAAACCTCCCTCAAATCTGAAATCAATCTAATCTGATGCTCTCCCCACTCATTCTCTAAGTTGTTGATCAACTTCTCCTAATTACCCCCTCTGACCTCTGACCTCTGACCCTTCATAAATTTGGGACAACTGGATTCTGTGCAAGGGTGCACCACATAAGGTGAAGCCAAGTTCCATCTGAACCTCTCAACTCCAAATCTTCAGAGTTCCCCTCAGAGCAGCATCCAACACAAGTTTAACACCCTGGGCAAATAAGGAAGGTACAATAGCAATTCCTATCCCCAGCTGCTGTCAATGCCACCACCTTTATGGAACTCACCATTGATGCCCTGAAAACCAAGCCCAAAATTACACTCCCCAAGGAGTACTTGGCATACAAGAAAGTATTCTTCCAAATGGCCACTAACCATTTACCCTCAACCAGAGAATATGACCATGAGATCAACTTTAAGGAAATGTTCAAGCCATGAATTGGGAAACTCTACCCACTCAATCCCAAAGAACAACTGGCTACCAAGAAGTTCCTGGAAGAGAACCTGGCATCAGGAAAGATTTGACCATCTAAATTCCCTCAAGCCTCACCCTTCTTCTTTGTCAAAAAGAAATATGGAAAACTCTGCCCATGTCAAGATTGCTGATACATCAATGAGCATATCATACAAAACATGTATCCTCTTCCCCTAGTATTGGACCTCATAGATAAAATGAAGGATGCCAAACTTTTTACCAAGTTTGATGTTAGATGGGAATACAATAACATCCACATCAAAGAAGGTCACCAATGGAAAGCAGCCTTTATTACACATAAAGGATTCTACAAACCAACAGTAATGTTCTTTAGACTCTCAAACTCACTGGCAACCTTCCAACATTTCATGAATGACTTCTTCCATGACCTCATTGCAGAAGGATGGCTAGTAATATACATGGATGACCTACTAATATTCTCACCAGACCAGGCAACCCATGACAAACAAATCTGACAAGTGCTAGCATGGATGAAGGAACTAGACCTCCACCTCAAATTGAAAAAGTGCAACTTCAATAATACAGAAGTCAACTACCTCAGCATGGTCATAAAACCTGAATCCATAGCCATGAACCCTGTAAAATTAGATGGCATTGCCAGGTGGCCTGAGCCCAAGACAGTCAAGGAAGTATGGTCCTTCCTTGGCTTTGCTAACTTCTACAGAAGATTCATTCCCCACTATTCTAACATCACCCAACCACTAATCAACCTTACCAAAAAAACCATGCCATGGAAATGGGGACCCAATTGCCACAATGTCTTCTTAGACCTGAAAAACACCTTCTTAAACAAGCTGATCCTTCTTTTTCCTAATGTTACCAAACCTTTCACAGTAGCAATGGACACTTCCCTTGTCACCTCCAGAGAAGTCCTTATGCAAGCTAACCATGACAGACAACTTCACCCATGTTCATACCTATCCCAGTCATTCTCCTCCATGGAGCACAATTATGACATCTATAATAGAGAACTCCTTGCCATTATCTGGGCACTCAAAGCATGGTGTCACTACCTCCAAGGCACATCACATCCTGTAACTGTTCTTATAGATCACAAAAACCTTATGTATTTCAGGGAAGCCCAAAAACTAAACCAGCAGCAAGCCCAGTGGCTCCTCAATCTTGCAGACTTTGATCTTCAACTATGCCACATTTCCGGCACACAACTCACCACCCTGAATGCCCTCTCCCACCATCCTAATCACCATCCAACCCCAACAGGCAACCAACACATCATCCTACTACCTAACTCCCTCTTCATCTGCCTGATTAACACCTTGCTCTCCTCACAGCTACACTCTCAGTCCACCACCAATCCTTTTGCCCTCAACATCCTCCAAAAGCTGGACCCCTCCACCCCTCTCCCTCTCAGGTCACACCTCTCAGCATTCAAATCACTCAATGGGCTTTTGATCTACAATGGTCATCTTTAATTTCCTCCTGACCTTCACTCCCCAATACTTACCCAATGCTATGATCACAAGTCAGCAGAACATCTGGATCTGCAGAAAACCCTGTCCCTCATGGTGCACCACTACTGATGGCCAGGTCTCTCTGCCTCAATTCACTTCCATATCCTCCACTGCATCCCCTATCAAGCTAACAAAGCCAATACTCACCCAACTACCCTGCCCCTCCTCCCCATCATCTCCACTACCTCCCTTCCATTCAAATAGATTAGCTACAACCTTATTACCAACCTTCCTCCTTCCATGGGCTTCAACTCTCTTTTGGTCATGGTTGACCAGGGCCTTACAAAGAGGGTAATTCTCTGCTCCACCAAGAAATTGACAACTATGGCCAACATTGCAGAACTATTCTTCCACTCAGTATACAAAAGGTTTGGGCTGTATGACAAGATCATATCCAATCAAGGACCTCAATTTGCATCTTTATTCACCAAAGCCCTAGGAAAACTGCTGAAATATGACCTTGTGCTATCTACAGCTTACCACTCACAAACTGATGGACAAATGGAAAGGGTAAATCAGGAAATAGAAATGTACCTCCATATCTACTGTGGAAACCACCCCACCAACTGGACAGAACTCATCACCCACACAAAGTTCACCCATAATCACCAACCTCACTCAGTAACCAGAAAATCCCTGTTCTTCCTCCTCATGGAATATGAACCCAGACCACTTCCAGACATAGCACTGACCACTGACACTCCATCTGCAAACCTATGTGTCAAAGAACTCTTCAAAGCATGACAAAAGGCACTTACAGCTCATGACCTGGCAAGACAATGCATGAAAGCACAAACCTCACACAAGTACACCCCATTCAAGAAAGGGGATAAAGTATGGCTAGAGGCCACTAACCTTAAAAGACAGATTCCAAACCCAAAATTCACTCAGAAAAGAGAAGGACCTTTCACCATCACTGACATCCTAAACTCTATAATATTCAAACTCTGACTCCCAAAGACATGGAAGATCCATCCTGTGTTCCACACCTTCCTCCTAACACCATTCAGATCTCATGGAGTTCTGCAGACTCTGCCACCATCAGAATTAATAGATGGGGAAAAAGAATTCAAAATTGAAAAGATCTTATATCATCACAAAATCCTGTCATTCTGCTCCTTTCTAGTTAGGTGAAAAGGGTACACCCTAGAAGATGACTTATGGATCCCCAAAAGGGAACTATCACATACCCAACTCCTTCTCAAAGACTATAAAAAATGATGCTTTCTTTAGAACCCCAACATTTAACTCCTCTCATCTTTGTCCTCATTACATTCTACTTTCTCATCTGCAAATGAGCCTTCATGTCCCTTAACCCAGAACAACACAAATAAACCCATATCACAAACTCCAATGTTGCTATCTCAATTATCCACCCACTTCAAAGACTACCCCAACCTGGAACATCTTCTGATATGTCATCATTATATGTTTTTTATACAATAAACCCTTCATTTTCAACCCTCATCTCCTCTCATGAGGAGGAGACAAACCCTTCTCTTAATTATGCTTTTAACAATGCTCTACAAGGCAGAATTCTCTCAGTAGACTTACCCATTTACACCCACAGGATGCAAAATGGCCATCACAATGTTAACTACACCCTACATGTTAGAGCCTTTACCCAAGACACCTGTCTGTCAGTATCCATAGAAGCCCACCTAGACATGGAGTCCCCACTCCAATCCCTCTACACCATATTCCTCACCCTCCAATGGCTATATACAGGGACCTCATGCACTCACAATAATGCCAATGCCATGTACACCTTTCTCATCTCAGTCATGAGCTTGATTACTATATCTCTAGAAAACTCCTTGCTAAAAATGGCCTATCAGATGGAGTTTGGGGAATTCCTTGACAGGTTAGACAAATACCTATAAAATCTAGCTGCCAGTGGGGCAGTGTTGCAGAATCAAAGAGTTATGCTACTCTGCCAACTAACCCAACAACCTGACAGACAACCAGAACAAATGGTATGGGGCTAAACCATAATGTTGGAAGATAGGGATGGTGCTAGGACAGCAAGGAGATTTGGAAATGAGGGAAGGGCTGCACATCAGGGGGATCTTCTATACATGAACACCAGGACTACTCTTGCAAGTCCTTTCTAGTATCATACTCTTGCAATGATACTCCAGCTTCCTTCTAATACTAGAGACCTAATGTCAATAGCATAATTATATTCATACCATGGGGCAAGGGTTCTAGTACTTGGGTAATCACATAGTTATTGCCAGGTTACTATCCTTGAGAACAAAGACAGTGTCACCATAGATACATGGGTATGTTCTGGTTTATATAACCCCAACATATGTCCCAACGAGAGTGCAATACTACTTATGGCTTAAGTTACTGATTCTGTCTAATTGTTAATATGATAAGGGCATCATGGCAACATAGCCTAAAGTGCCTGCAGGTATATCATCTGCTAGACTGGTTCAATAGAGTCTTACATCACATGGATTTGATCTTTAAGTGTTTGGTTCTTGGTACAATGAATGGGTTCTGTACTTCTGGTACTAGGATCTGAACTGGATGAGGCACAAGTTGGCTAGTGAGTCATAATGTTGGCAGTTTGGTAATGCTAGGATAATATGATGGTTTGATGAAAGAGAAGGAGGGAGGTTAGCTTTATCTCTAAACATGCCTTACTTCTAGGAATTCAATGAAGGACTGGTAGGTGAATAGCTGTCTCTTACTTGAGTTAACTTCACTAGGCCACCACTAAGAGCAGGGTAGGAGAGATAACAAGTGGATTAGGCTGAGGGATCAGCCTGTACTCATAACCTCTTATATATGTTACAAGATAGTGCATGGACCATGCTGTGTACTAGGGTCTAGGGTATATGGATTAATGCTATTGGCTCTATAGTATCAGGGTAAGGTTCTTGAGGCAAAGGTTAGGCATCTTATATGATGGAATGGAAGAAGCAGATATAAGAATGCAGGGAGTAGGGTAGAGGGAATGATTGATCACAAGATGTGATAATCAAGAAGAGGGATTATGGCAGAGATCCATTTAGGATCTTGCAGGGTTCATATCAAGATGCAATCTCAATTGGTGATCATACCAATCAGAGGAAATGATAGAGATGAGGAAGGGGATTGAGATTGGAATGGAAGATGTGATTGATGTGAAGTCATGAAGAGTGTGAAGAGATGAAACTAAGAATGTGATACATATGAAGGGTCAGGGTGTGACTGATGTGAAGGAATGAAGAGGTCACATGATCAGGGAAAGAGAAGGTTATATGCACTCATGCATGCAAGCAAGCAGTTGTTGTGCAGAAGTTCATACACAAATTTATAACAGGCAGAAGTGCCTATGACTCCCTTATTCCCTTCCACCTCCTCTACCCTGTTAATGTTCAATGAAATGATGATCATGGAACACCTTGAAATCTACTGGACTAGAGCTCAGAGATGTGTCATTCTTTCCCCATTCTATTGTAGATACAATGAAGCATGCTTTCAGTGTCACCACCTTGGCCACATACACATTAATTGCCTGGTGTATTAGTGCCCTTTCTATATGCTGTGGTGACTGGGCCATTTCCAAAAACAATGCATACTTCAATGAGCTACCATCCTACCAGTAGATCTTACTATCACTCACTCTCCACCACCATCACCTTCCACCTCATCACATGATTTGTCCAACCTGCCTTCCCTACAATACTTCCTGGTATGGCACACCAATCAACAATAGGGGCAACCTCATCCTATCCCATCTTGTTTCAACCCATGAAGGGCACCCCTCTCTTGCTTCAC
>JBBPJS010001302.1:0-11384 GCA_038088835.1 Singerocomus rubriflavus
CAACATGTCTTAACCCCCTTGACCTGCTGTCAACCACTGGTGGTCTTCATGCACCAGCCACACCTTAGCACAGCAATCCTCCTCTGAAAAAGAAGAATCCCTTTCAGACTCAGAGTCCGACCAGGACATCACCCCATTGAATCCCACAGCCAATCAGCTCACCACCCAATTGAGCCATGCTTTATTTGTGCAGGCATCAATCCCCAGAATACCCACACCCCTACAATATCTCAAACTCTTCCATTTGCCCCTGTTACCACCTCCTCTGTCACATCAAAGATGTCTATGTCTAAGCCAGTTGAACTCAGACTGGGTACTCCCAACCACTTCAATGATAACTACAAGAAAGCCATTCCATGGTTAAACACTGTAATGTTCTATCTTATTGTCAACAAGGAAGTTTACAACATCTCTGTCAAGAAGATTGCATTTGCCTTATCTTTCATAACTAAGGGATCAGCTGCCACTTAGGCAGAAAACTTTTGCATCAAGACATTCAATGCCACCATGGGCACCATTGATATGGGCACATACACTAACTTTCTGAAAGCCTTTAGAGAAGCTTATCAAAACCAACAGGTCATCACCAATGCAATCACCTGATTGGCCACAACACACATGACCCTTAACCACAAGAAGGAATATAAACCTTTAATCCAAGAATACAATGCATTTTTTGCAACCAAGAAATCCAAGGCCAAGATTATGGAAAATCACATCCTCATCAGCTACTACTTCACAGCCATTTCAGTTCCTATCATGAGAAGAATCTATAGAATGGAAAAAGTACCAACCACCATTGAAGAATGAATGATGTGAGCAGCCACATTCATCTCCCAGAATGACTGAGCAAATTGCATTGCTTAACAATCATCAAATCCCCACCAACTACATGTGTTCTGACCAGCTGCAATATCAAGGAACTCCAATGCAATGGATGTAGATGTGTTACAAATTGTGTATGATACTTGGCACTATGACTGCACACTTGTGTTGCATGAGTGCTACTTCATGACTAATCCCTGATCACATGACATCATCTGTCCCTTCACATCTTCACATCCTTTACTCATTATGTTTTCACAATCTTACACTTCTCTTCTTTCACCTCTTCATGACATCACTGATTACTCTTCCATTCCTGATCACTTATTGAGATTATATCTCGATCACAAACCCTGCAAGATCCTAGATGGATCTCTGCCATGATCCCATTCCTTAATCATCACATCTTGTGATCAATCATCCCCTCTACCCTACTCCCTGCATGTTCATCTCCACTCTTCCATTCTGATAGATGAAGTGCCTAATGTTTCCCTTATGGACTCTTCCCTTTAATCTACTTAGCCAATAGCACTAATAGCATATATCCTAGACCTGAGACACAGCTTGGTCTGTGCTCATTCCTGTACCATATAAAAGGGGTGAGGAGTTGGCTGTTATCCCCCAGCCTAATCCACTTGTTACCTCTCCTACCCTGCTCTTAGTGGTGGCCTAGTGAAGTTAAGACTAAGTAAAGGATAGCTATTTGCCTACTGGTCCTTCATTGGATCTCTAGGAGTGAGGCACATTTGGAGATAAAGCTAAACCTCCCCTCCTCCCCCTTATCATTCCATTGAACCATCCTTGCACCATTGAACTGCCAATGTCAGGCCAGTGAGCCAACTTGTACCATGTTCAGAATAGATCCCAGTATCAGAAGGTATGGAATCCATTCATTGTATCAAGAACTGAATCTATAACATATCAAACCCACATGATAAGGAATCCTTATTGTAATGTTTCTCAATGTTATACCTGTGACTATTAGAAGCTCTCACTGCTGCATGGTCTTATCATATTAGTATCTTCATTCACAGATAATTTAAGCCATGGATGATATCACATCTCCATTAGAACATCATGCAGGTTATTGGACATACCCACGATCTATAGTGACACTGCCCTTGTTCTCAAGGATAGCAACCTGGAAACAGCTATGCAATTACCCAAGGCTTGAAACCCTTGCCCCAAGAGCCAAACATGATTATGCTACATATATTAAATTGTAGTGTTAGAAGGAAGACAGGAACTGGTTGCAAGAGTACCACATTCATCAAGAACTTGCAAGAGTAGTCCTGAAGCTCATACCTGAAGTAGTTCCACCTCAGTCCTCTCATCATATCTGATCCCCTTTTCCTGCTGTCCAGCATTTTTTACTATTGGATGATATCTCAAGGACTCACCATTATGACTGGTTATCTGCCAGATTGGTTGATTAGGTTGGCAGTGTAGCTTAACTCTTTGGTTCTGCAACAAGATGTGGTCAAGGTAGGAAAACTAACCCCAGAAAAATGAAAGAGGTGTCAAGACCTCCGACTATGCTTCCATTGCTGACAACCTGGGCATGTAAGTGCCCTCTGTCCAAAATACAAAAACACTTCCTCCTCTCCATGAATGAAGAAGATGAACATGATCATCTTCAACATTCCAAAGTTGGAAGAGGTCAGCAACAGTGAAGATGAACATGAGGGGACAGCCACTATAGGAAGGATACAGGGTTTTTAAAGCAGGGACAGCCTAAGATGCAAGTCTTTCCCTAAAATGTGTACACTAAAGTAGAGGATAAACCCAATAGAAATTCTCTTTCTGTTTGAATCAAACTCCTAGTGTCACAATCCTGAAGTGTCCACTCTAAGGCTCTGATCAACAGTGGAGCAGAAATCAACTGTCTAGACTGGCATTTTGCCAAATGAAACCACATTCCTCTTACCTGCCTTACAAAGCCAATAAACATCAGCAATGTAGACTTATCCTTCAACAAACAGGGTCCAGTGAAATTTGGGGCCACATTCTATGTCAAAATTGGGGGAATTCTGTGACAGATCACCTTTGTGGTCATCCACTGTGGAAGTAACAATGTAATCCTTGAAGCCCCATGGCTTCAAGATGTAAACCCAAAAATTAACTGGAAAATCAAAGTTGTTCAAATTCCTCTAACCATCAACCAATCCTCCATCTTTTACAAACAATCTGCCAAACAATCCAATCCTGCAAAATCAAAACACATCAATGTAACCAAGGAGCAAACCTATTAAAACCATATCAGATGCTGCTTTGAGGGGAACTCTGAAGGTCTGAAGTTGAGGGGTTCAGATAGGACTTGGCTTCACCTTATGTGGTGTGCCCTTGCACAGGATCCAGTTGTCCTGAATTTACAGAGGGTCAGAGGTCAGAGGTCAGAGGGGGTAATAGGAGGAGTTGGTCAATGACTTAAAGAATGAATGGGGAGAGTGTCAGGTTATGTTGATATTCAAACTGAAGTATACAAGTTGTAACTATGGAGTTTATATACAGAGGGACTCAGATGACTAAGTCTGAAGTTGGGTTACAATATGTACTAGAGGGGTTGAAGGTAAGACTATGCCAGAGTGCAGCCTTGGAGCTGTGCTCCTAAGTGAGCATTAGTATCAGAGTTCTAACTAAGCAAAGAATGGAATGTAAGGTAGGAGTAATATATGAGAATGTAAGGGAAACAGAGTCAGAGGAAATTAGTAGGTACAAGTTCAAAAGAAGTAGATACAGGAGGATGGAGGAGAAATGGACCAGAGGTGGTATAGAGGTACTGGAGTTGACTTGAAACATGGGATATAACAGTATCCCCCTCTTAGGTCTGAACCCTTGAAGGCCACTGAGGATCACATGACTCCATTGACTGTGGAGTCTGAAAAATTAACCAGCAGAGTGGGGTGTTATCTGCATAGTATAAAGTCTGGGTGATCCATGGACAACTCCTTAGAAAATAACCATCATGTCTGACTTTGCCAATATCAAAAACATGGGCTGACAAATGACTAGTGGAGTGTGCTGATGATGACAACACTCTGTGAGAGGTGAAGGTGGCAGAATGGAGGCAATAAGTGAAGGTGAGAAGGGAGGAGGAGGAGTGGAGAAAGGTGGAGGAGGCTGCCAAAAGGCAGGCAGCTGAGGCTGAGGCAGCAGCCCAGAAAAAGGTGAGTCCACCATGTTGCAGACAGGCAGAGCTGATGGAGGACAGGTGGAACAGGTTGTGGTGGAGCAGGGCTCCAGTAAAGGGAAGGGAAAACAGTGTGTGAAGCTAATGCTGGAGTGCTGAAGATACAAGGACTGGGGGCTGAAGTGCACCCTTGATTTTGGCAAGGCCACATCATGTGAGGAGTGCTGACATATCAAGGCATGCTGTGAGTGACCTGGGGAGGAGAGGATGGAGGTGAAGAGGGAGAGGAAAATGCATGACAAAGAGGAGACAGAGGTACCTTGAAAGAAGGTCCAGTTGGAGGAAATGAGGGGGAAGTCAGAGCTGAGAGAGTGTGTGGAGCTGGTTATGAGGGCAATCAATAACCACCAGGATGTGGTGCAGAGCCAGCTGGACCTGCTGATCCTAGCAGTGGGCCAGCTGGTGGATCTCAAGATTACAGAGATCTATCCAAACAATGAGAATGAGGAGGGATTGGAGGATGAGGAGTCAGATGAAGATGGAGATGCATCGGACATGTCAGAGGATGTGTCTAAAGGTATTAGGGATGTAGAAATACCTTAGTAGTTTCCTTAAAGTAATTTTTTTTTTTTTCTTGTTCATCTCAAGTGTGATGGGGTCCAGGCTTCTCCAGGTATTAGAGGTGGAAGTCTGAGATGAGCTCTGATGCATGATCTAACTCTGTTGCAAGTAGCCACAAAGTTTCTTTGTCAGTTCCTTCATACCCAGACCAGTGGACCAGGTACAGGAGTTTGCAGTTTTTCCTTTGGCAGTCTACCTTCAAGTCTAAGATTTCAGAGATCTTGTACTCTGGTTCACTGTCAACTTCAACTGGAGGCAGAGGTGGTTGCATGTGATTAGGGATGGTATTTGGAGTTGCAGGTTCTAATTGGAAGACATAAAAGATTAGATGTACAGACTTCATGTTCTCTGAGAGATGAAGGGTGAAAGAGAGAGTACCTGCCTGTATGATGATATTAAAAGATTCAAGGTTTTTTTTGGAGAGTTTCTTTGAGGGATGTGTAGTGCTGAAATACTTTGCTTTGATGAAAACCTGATTACTAACTTTGAAGTCTGGTGCTGGAGTTCATTTAGCATTCACAGAACCTTGATATCATTGCTAGGCTAGGCTGATCTCTTCATGGAGGAAGGTGTGGAGGGAATCAAGGTCAACGGAGTACTCTCAGGCTTGGGTGGAGGTGAGGTCTCACTTGGGGTGGATGGCAATGTTGGAATGATAACCCTTGTTAGTGAAAAATGGGAACATGCCAGTGGTGGCATTCGGAGCATTGTTGTATGTGAACTCTGTGAGGGGCAGGAGTTCAGACCAGTTATCTTGCTGGTAGTTACAATAGATGTGAAGGTACTACTTCAACATTTGATTCATTTGCTCTATTTGGCCATTGCCCTCTGGGTGGTAACTGGAGATAAAGTGGAGTTAGATGTCAAGAGCTTTGCCTAGTGAGCAGAAGAAGTGGGAAACAAATTCCAAGCCTCGATTAGAGGTGATATGGGAGGGAACTCCATGCTTCAAAAAGACATGGAGTAGAAATAGTTTTGCTAGCTCTGGAGATGTCACCTTATTGTCAGTTGGGATGAAAATGCATTGCTTGGACAGTCTGTCCACAATGATGAGAATGGCAGTGTGGCCAGAGGATGGAGGAAGCTGCTTGATGAAGTCCATGGAGATTGAATTCCATAGCTTCTTGGGGATTGGTAGCTGTTTGAGTAGCCCATAGGGCTTGTGTCTTGGTACCTTGGCTTGAACGCAGGTTGTACAGGACATGACATACTCTTTGACAAAGGTCTGGATGCCCAGCCAGATGTATTCATGGCAGATTAGCTCTAATGTTCAGTTTTGTCCAAAATGACCAAAGAGTAGATGGTCATGTTTGTATCAGAGGATGTGGAGGCAGAGATTGTTGGTATTGGGGATGTAGATGCAATTGTCAAGGCAAAGGAAGCCTTCAAAGTTGATAGACCAACAGGAGTTGGAGAGTTTAAAGGAGGACATGTGAATGGAGGAGATAGGGTTGGAGGAAAGAGTGGAGAGGATGTTGTTGTGTAGGGACTCAATGTTGAACAGTGTACTGGCCCAGAGGACTAAAGCTGCTAAATATGATGCTCTGAGAAACAATGCAAGTTGCTTTTGGGTGAAAATGGGGCAGAAATTCTGGGGGTTGATCAGAGCATAGTTTCTATCCCCCTCTTTGGAATAGACATCCCAGTGTCTAGTGAGGGAGTCAGGCTTTGCACCTAATTTTCCAGGATGGAAATGGACCACCATGTTGAACTAAGAGAGGAACTCTGACCACTGGGCTTGATGCTAAGTAAGGAGCTTTGGAGATGGTGAAGTACTCAAGGTTCTTGTAGTCAGTTACAATGTCAACTGGAGTTTTGGAGCCCTCAAGATAGTGCTGCCAAGCCTGGAAGGACTTGAAGATGGTGAGCAATTCCTTGTTATGGGTGTCATAGTTTAGCTCTAGAGCAAAGAGGGTGTGGGAGAAGTAAGCTACCAGGCAGACTTTATTGTCCAGGTAGTGGAGGGAAAGGATACCTGCAATGGCATAGTTGGAGGCATCTGTCACAATGATTAGTGGGGCATTAGGGATCCAGTGGGTAAGGATGGGAGTAAAGGTGAATGTATCCTTAAGATGCTGAAAGGTGGAGTGGCAGGCTTCATCAAAGTGCCAAGGGGTACCCTTGTGAGTAAGGTGAGTGAGAGGGACTACTAGCCCAGAGTAGTCAGCAATGAAATGCCAATAGAAATTGGTGAATCCTAGGAAAAACTGGATATTTTGGACCTTTCAGGGTTCAGACCAGTTGATGATGGCCTTTATCTTATTGGGGGACATTATAAGTCCGAATAAAGAGAGCTGGTATCCTAGGTACTTAGTGGAGTTAGTATGGAACTCACACTTTTCAGGCTTGGCATAAAGTCCATGTTTTCAGAGGTGCCAGAGGACTTCCCAGACATGCTCTTTATGTTTTGTGCAGTCCTCAGAGAAGATAAGGATGTCATCGAGATACATGATAACAGAGACATTGAGAAGATCTGTGAAGATTGAGTTAACAAACTGCTGAAATGCTGCAGGGGCATTAGTGAGACTGAATGGCATGACTAGCCACTTGTAGAAGCCATAGTGCATCCAGAAGGAGGTCTTCCACTCATCTCTGGCAGCAATGCAGACCAGGTGGTATGCATGCCAGAGATAAAGCTTGGTGTATATACAAGCATGGCTAGAGGTATCAAGGAGGTCAGAGATGCAAGGGAGCAGATAGCAGTCTTTCTTCATGATTTTATTGAGTCTGCAGAAGTCTACACAAAGGCAGAGGGAACCATCCTTCTTGTGAATGAAGAGGACAGAGGTGGCATGAGCAGAGAAAGATGGGTGGATGAAGCCATTGGCTAGGTGTTCATCAAGGAATGTCTGGAGGGACTCAAGCTTGAATGGGAAGAGGGAATAGATAGTACCTATCAGAGAAGATGCTCCTTCTTCTAGGTTGATCTTCAGATCAAAGTTGCAGTGTGGAGCAAGTTGGAATGCTTTGCTCTTACTGAATACATCTGCAAAATCATGGTATTTGGAGGGAACCTTAGAAAGGTCAACTAATTTGGAGGTGATGGAGGTGGAGCAGAGGTTACTGTCAGGTGGGCAGAGCATCATTGCAAACTGCACTGAGCCCTGAAGGTGATAGGTGAGCATGAAGGCAGGTGCACTGACAAGCACAATGTGTGGAGCCTTGTGTGCAGAGAAACTCAATGTATCAGAGAGGATGGAGTCAGCTGGAGGAGAGATGTCTGGAGGCTGTGGAGTTGAGCTCAGAGGTGCTGGCATGGGTGGTTCTGGTGTTTGGAATGATATACTGCTTGAAACCCAGTTAATCAACAGATTGAAGTGGGTCAGCCAGTTGTGTCCTAAAACAATTGAACATGAGCCATTTAGCAGAGTGACATAGAATGTTGTTGGAGTGATATCATCAGAGGGGAAGTGAATGGAGAGGTCAAGAGCTTGAGTGATGGTGGAGTTGGATGTTTCATTGAACAAATGAAGAGATAGCAGAGGGATGGAGTAGGTGGAAAGTTCATTATTATTCACAAATGTGGTATCTATGAAACAATCAGAGGATTCAAAGTCTATTAACATAGGGAAAGGGAAGATGTTGTATGATACAAAAGAGATGGAAGGCATGAGTGATTGTGAGTCTGAGAGAGTGGACACGTTGAGATGGATCTCCTTTGGTGCACAGGTGGGTTCAATGCAATCTCCATCTTGTGTGGAGTTATGGAGGTTGCAGACTATTTTTTTGCCTTAGAGAAGGCCTCTGGTTTTGCTTCCAGAGTTTTGACTGCATGGCCCTTGGCTGCATGAGAGGTTGACTTCATGCACTCCTTGGCCTGATGTCCTGCTTGGCCACAGAACATGCAGAGATTGTTGTTGAAGTGGTGTTTACACTTGGCTGCTGTAAGCTTGCTGTCCTTCCCTAGCTTGAATGACAGGTCTGGCTTAGGAGGAGTGGAGGCTCCAGAGGTGGTGGTGAAAGCCTTGTTGGACTTCCCTTTGGACTTCTTAGAGGAGCTGGAGGTGAATGTGTTGGAGTGGAAGGAGGAGGATTTATCAGATGCCTTAGAAGGGTTGCCAGTGGATTTTGCCTGACAGCTAATCTCCAACTTATGTTTCCAGTAGCAGGTGTTGATGGAGTGGGTGAGTTGGCAGAGTTTGGAGAAAGTGAGGGGTTTGCCAACCCAAGAGATCTCATCTTTGATGCAGTCTGGAAGACTGTTGTAAAAATGGTGCTGGAGGGCATCTTTACTGTAACTCTGGACTTGAGAGGTGATCCTGTTAAATTTGATGACATACTTGTTGATACACTGGCCATCCTTCATTGATAGGTGGTTCAGCTGATGTTATGACATCATACACATTACTTGTACTTTGTGTTAGCAAGTGCATGCATGACTCTCCCAGCATACTCTGTGTTAGCATTGGGTATGATCATGTGACCTGCAGGCTGCATGACTTCCCTTTCCCTGATCACATGACTACTTTGTTCCTTCACACTTCACACCTTCACCCATCATGTGTATCACATCTTTACTTTTTTCACCTCTTCACAACACTCACAACCTCACACCAATTATCTCAGATCCCTCCACATCCTCAAGGTGTCCTCACCTTTCTCATCTCCGCCCTTACCATTCAATTGGTATGATCTCTTATCAAGATAACATCTCGATCATGACCCTGCAGGATCTTGATGATCTCTACCACAATCCCTATCCTGATCTTTCACATCTTGTAATTGATTTTCCCCCTTATATTAAACCTTGCAGTCTCATGTCTGCTTCTTCCATTCTTGATGCATGAGGCTGCCTAATCTTTTACTCATGGACTAGACCCTTTACCTTATCTACCAATAGCACTAATAGCATATACCCTAGATAGTTAGACACAGCTTGGTCTGTGCACTCTCATGTACCATATATAAGGGGTTGTGCAAGGGCTGTTATCCCCCAGCCAAATCCACTTGTTCATCTCTCCTACTCTGCCTGCAAAGGTGGCCTAGTGTTGAGCAACCAGAGAAACACTATAACCCTGCCTATCATCCATCACCTATAACCCGTCAGGTGATCTGGCATTACCAAGAGAATTCTAGAGAGTCGCAAAGAAGAGGAATGCTGAACAGCAGAGAGGGGATCAGAAGTGAGAAAAGGGTGATCTACAACACCTTGATGAACTATTGCATTGTCAGTATAGCAACAGACTATTGCACCATGCTCGCATCCTTCTAATACCATATCCTATGAGTATGGCATAATTATTGACGACCCTTGGGGCGAGGAGTCCAGGTCTTGGGTAATCACATGGCTATCTCCAGGTTGCCATCCTTGAAAGCTGATCAGGGGTGCCACCCCATTCTGGGGCGTTCCACACAGCACCCAACAGGATCATCTTCAAGCCCGCAGGCAAGGAGGAACAACTATAAATACTAGATCAATATGATAAGAAAGACTGGCAGCGTACACCTATGTCATCTGCAGGTATGACATCCACAGAGCCTTGTGATAAGGTTGCATTATGTAGGTTTTCTATCATCATTAGTGTCCTTCACAAAGATAGAACGATACCACAAAGAATGTTGCTACAAGTTGTCTTGACTGTGACATTGTCTTGACCAAGTCTTGAGCTTGCATGACCACACAGAGGGAAGAGAAAAAGAGAGGAGGATAAGTGAGATCACATCCAGGCAATGCCTCACTTCTAGGCAGTCTGAAGACTGGGTAGGCGAATAGCTACCTCTTTACTTGTTATAGCTTAAACATCAGCAGGCCACCAGCTAAGGCAGAGTGCAAGAGATGAACAAGTGGATTTGGCTGGGGGACAACAGCCCTTGCACAACCCCTTATATATGATACAGGAATGTGCACAGACCAAGCTGTGGCTTACTATCTAGGGTATACACTATTAATGCTATAGGCTCTAATGTAAAGGGTAATAGTCCATGAGTTAAAGGTTAGGCAGCCTCATACATCAAGAATGAAAGAAGTGGACATGAGATGGCAGTGCTTACTATAGAATGGAAGATTGATCACAAGGTGTGAAAGATCAGGAAGGTGATCGTGGCAGAGATCCCATTAAGGGTTCTGCAGGGTTATGATCTAGATCGATAATCTAGATGAGATGTCATACTGATCAGGAAATGTGGAGATGAAGGAATGGAAGATGCATCGCAGGCATGCAACAACCATGAGGTGTGGAGAGATCTAAGATGATTAGTGTGAGGTCGTGAATGTCGTAAAGATGTAAAGAGGGTGAAAATGTGATACACATAATAGGTAAAGGCGTGATGATGTGAAGGAATGGAGTGGTCACGTGATCAGGGAAAGGGAGTCATGTGACCTGCAGGTCACGTGATTGTGCTCATCGCTAACACAAAGTACGATGAGAGAGTTATGCATGCACTTGCTAACACAAAGTACAAGGCATGGTTGTGATGTCATAACACCTAGTGATGTTTAAGAAACAGCAAGTAAAAGAGTAGCTATTCGCCTACCTGGTCTTCAGACTGCCCAGGAGTGAGGCATTGCTCAAATGTGGTCTCATCCTCTACCTCTACCCTGTTACACTTCCTAGAAAACAATTATACTTCTTGCTTCATAATCGCAAGGACTTGCAGAGATGCAGACACCGTGCAGGGTCTTGCCACACAGAGCACACAAAGGTAATAGAGAAATGGTAGTGGAGTAAGGATGAGTAGTATCCTTAAGGACTCAACCTAGCTAGGAGGTGAATATCCAAGTGGATTAGACTGAGGGGGATCAGTTGCAATACACCCCGTATTTATACTACTGTACAATGTGCACAGACCAGGTGACATCATAGATAAG
>JBBPJS010001303.1:0-11383 GCA_038088835.1 Singerocomus rubriflavus
ACATTGCCACTCAAGAACTCTTCCTTCAGTACACTTATGATTGAGACACATCAAGCATTCATCCACAGGGTCTTCCAATGAAGCTTGGCCAATGAACTAAAAAGAATGGTTACTTAATTCTATGATAATATCAAGTCTCTTTATGAAGTCCCTATTGCAAGAAGATATTCTGGTAACAAGACAGTTAACAAAGTATCTCCTCAAGATTCTTTTCAACTGTGTCTCTCCCTTTCCATTTCTGAATATTTCCTCATCGACATTTCCCCACCAATAACATCATCTATTCCAACTCTTCTTATTTTTTTATAGCTCTATTTTGAGTATGACATTGTAAAACAAAAATACTCCTTGGGGATCCAAGGAGGTTAGTAGAAAGGTGAAGGGAATGATAGGCTTGTCCCAAAGGGATTCAAGAAGAGAAGAAAGAAAGGGTAAAACTCCAAACTTACTATTCCTCTAGATAGGTAGTATTGGATGCTACTCCTAAGCTTTATAGGCAGTAGGACCAAATACAAAGTGGCAGCGTGATAATACGGTGCAAACTGAGTGTCTGGACATATAGATTGAGGTTTTAGACTTGAAAATGGTGGTACCAGATGCAGATCTGACTTGTTCATAACTTTGGCGGAAAGAAAGCTCTATATCGAGTGTATATACACCTGTTTATAGTTCGGGCACCCGGGACTTATGTAAGTAGTGTAAGGACCGATGTGACGGTTACAAAAGGGGTCCAGAGACAAACCAGGTGAAAAAGGGTGTATAGGATGTGTAAAAGGGGTAAAAGTGTAGAAAACGTTGAAATAAGCAAAATGTAAGAGGTCCGGATGTACTTAAGAGTGGTCCGGACATGTATAGGATGCTAAGAAGTCCATGGACATAGAGGGGATTGGTCTGGGGACAATTGTAATAAAGGGAAGTGCATAAAATAGGTAAAAGTGTCTTTTGAGCAAAATGTAAGAGGTCTGGACATACTTAAGAGTGGTCCAGACATGTTTAACAGTGCTTCAGACATGTCTAACGATGTAAAGAATCAAATGAAACAAGGGGGGTCACTCACCGAAAGGTTTACTAGATGTGAGACTACTTGAGAACCTGGACTATAGGAGCATGGACATGATGCAGACATCCAGATGTATGCTGGATGCATAGCAGCAAAGGGGAAGAGTGGGGATAGGAAAACAGGCCTTTACCACTGTAGGGAACATCAGTTCCTTACAATGTAAAAAACTCATCACAAGCAAGGACAAGAGAAGATGTACAAGATAGATCCAAGAATTTTTCAGACTCAAGAAGAGATGAAGCCATATGCCCAGTTAGTCAAAGCCAAAGATATCTAACTGTGAAACACCTACAGGAAGTTCAGGTTGAAATAGGACTCCAGATGGAATTGTGAACCATAGCTCCAAAAAATCATGAATAAAGATGTGAAGGGAACAAGGAGGTCACATGATTAGGGAAAGTCATAAAGAAGTACTCATGCAATGCAAGCGTGCAGTCATAGTACTAAGTATCATACACAATTCGTAACATAATGTTACTGTTCCTAAATATGATAAGACCTGCATAGCAATAATAGCCTCTCAAGGTTGTGGATATAACATCAGTACTCAGTACAATAAATGAGTATGTCACATGATCTTTAGTAGTTTCTGAATTTAGTCTTGATACAAAGAATGTCTTCCATTCTTCTAGGTACTGGGTTCTATACTAGCACTTGAACAAGCTTGCTGACTAGCCAGATATTGGCAGTACAGTGTTGTCAGAGATGATATGATGGTACAATGGAGAGAAGGGGGAGGAGTTGGCTTTATCTTCAGATGTGCCTCACTCCTAGAGACTCAATGAAGAGCTGATAGGCAAATAGCTGTCCTTTACTTGCACTCATCACTAGGCCACCTTATGAGGGCAGGGTAGGAGAGGAGGTTAACAAGTGGATTAGGCTGGGGGAACAGCCTATACTCATAACCCCTTATATACATTACAGGATAGTGCATGGACTGTGCTGTATACTAGGGTCTAGGGTATATGTGATTAATGCTATAGGATGGTAGGGTAAAGGGTAATGTCCATGAGGTAAAGGTTAGGCATTCATATGGTGGAGAAATGGAAAAGTGAATATGAATGCAGGAAAGTAATATAAGATGGAAGATTGATCATTAAGATGTGAAAGATCTGGAAGGGGAATTATGGCAGAGATCCATCTAGGATCTTGCAGGATTCATGATCAAAATGCAATCTCAATTGATGATCATACCAATCAAATGGTAAGAATGGAGATGAAGAAGGGGAGGTGATCAGTTAATGGAAGATTGATTGGTGAGTTCATGACTGTTATGTATTGCCTTGGGCAAGACAACACATAGCCCTTGAAGTCTGTGATGAAGCTCATAGGGTCAAGGGTTACAGATAGATGGCTATGATATGTAGTGGCCTATAAACAACAAGGGAAGGCAAGCTTTATAAACACTAAGGCCAAGCACTTGCTGGACAAGTGGAGTTATAAGCAATCTGGTATTGCTTGTGGTATAGTGTACAACAAGTACAAGGGAGATGAAAGCTAACTATCACTAAGGTAGCCTATGGGTATTTATGGAACTTGTGTGAAGCACAGACCAGGCTTTAGAGCCAGTGTGAGAGAGTCCCAATGAGATGGTAACCTATGGCAATAATGGAACAATTGGTAAATGAAAGAAGTGCTGACAAAGGAGTCTCATGGTACATGGAATGGAAAAGCAGAAGTGGAAGCACCAACTATGACAGGAATGGGAATGAAGAGGAGTTAGCACTGTGAGAAAGAAAAAAGGGAAATGCATAGGGGTTTCAGATAGATGAGTAGTGTCTAGCTGAATAATGTCTGTAGTGCATAATTGGTAGTACAAGTAGAGAGAGAGGAAAAGTGTAACAATACCCCCTTACTAGGCTGTGAGTGACTGCACAAGATCTTCTATGCTCAACTGTAACTTGTGGATTTGTGTACTGGGGAGCCAGTCATGTTTCCATAGGTGATATCATCATAGATATCATTACCATAGTTCACTATGTCATCTCTAATGGCAGGGGTATTGATGAACCAAAAGGGTGGTGGGTTATGAATGATAGGTACCCATGGTTGGGGACATGTGTGACCCCATCATCTTTGAGTACACCATATAGGGGAGCTGTGAATAGACAGTGGATTTGATGAGTCATGAGACAATGTGGAGGAAGATGGTGGTGGGAAGTGAGTAGTAGTGAGGTCAATGGGGAGTATGGTGGAATGCCAGAGAGAGCATCATTCTTGTGAGTGTTCTGATCTTCAAAGCATGCAGAATGGACATTGATATATGAGGCAGTTCACCCAGATGTGTCCAAGATGGTGGCATTGAAAGCATACTTCGTTATACCAGGGATGAGATGGAGGTAGAACAACACACCCTTGGGCTCCCATTCAATAGGTTTCTAGACATTTGATGATCATCATTTTGTCAAATGTAAGTGGGGCAGACAAGGCTGTAAGGGAGGAGATGAGGGTGGCTGACTTGGTCTCACTGCTTGGCAGGTTTCTAAGATATTCATCAAGCCTGTCTAGGAATTCTCCAAATTCCATTTGATATGCCATCTCCAGCAGTGAGTTTTCTAAGGAGACAGCCACAGAACTCATGACTAAGATGAGGAAGGCTCACATGGCATTCAAATTGTTGTGAGTATAAGAGGTGCTGGCATGAAGCTGTTGCAATGCCAGGAAGGTGGTGTACAAGGACTGCAGTGGGGATTCCATGTCAAGGTGGGCCTCAATGGGGATGGAGAGTCAGGCATCTTGGGTGAAAGAGCATATGCAAAGGGCATAGTTGATGTCATGTTGGCCATTACATATCTTGTGGGCATACAGGGGTAAGTCTACTGAGAGGATTCTGCATTGCAGAGGAGAGTCAAGAGCATGATTAATAAAAGGGTTTGTCTCCTTCTCATAAGAGAAGATGTGGGTTGAAGATGAAGAGTTCATTGAATCAGAAATATATAATGATGACATATCAATAACCTCTCCAGGTTGGGGAAGTTCCAAGCATGGTTGGATGACTGGGGTTGTGACATTGTCATTGGAGATATGGTTGATGATGATAGTGGGGTTTTGGGACATAAATGTGAGTCTGCATGTTAGGGTGTAGAAGGTTGTGGTGGAGGGGAAAGGAGTAGGGTCTTGGAGTCTAAAAATGGTTGCATTTTTTATAGTCAGTGAGAAGTCATGGGGCATGAGATAAGTCCCTTTCTGGGACACATGAGTTATCTTCAGGGCTGTACCCTTTCCATCAGATCAGGAAAGAGCAGGAGGATGGGGTTCCACAGTGTCATATGATCTTTTCTATTTTGTACTCTTCTTCTCCACTCAGGTACTGGTGGAGCTGGGGTATTTCCATTAGTTCTATATGGGGATAGAAGGGAAGTGTGGAAGATCAGATGTATTTTCCAGGTCTTTGGGAAATGGAGTTTGAATGTGACTAGAAATATCATGTCTGTGATTGTGAAAGGTCTCTTGTGTTTCTGGGTGAATTTGGGGTTTGCAACCTGTTGTTTCAGATTAGTGGCTTCAAGCCATACTTTGTCTCCTTTCTGGAAGGGTTTGTAGTTGTGGGTTTTTCAGTTTTGCATCTGCATTCTTGCTAGTTTGTGGGAAGCATTGGCTTCTTTCCTGGCTTTGATCAGTTGTTTTACATGGGTATCTGCAGAGGGGTTGTCAAAAGACAATGATATATCAGAAAGTGGGTGTGGTTCAAATCCCATAAGAAGAAAGAATGGAGATTTTCTGATGATGAAGTAGAGGTGGTTATTATGCATGAATTCTGCCTAGGTGATGGATTCAGTCCAGCTGGTGGGGTGACTTTTGCAGTAAATGTGGAGATAGATCTCTATTTCCTGGTTTATCCTTTCTGTCTGTCTGTTGGCTTGTGAGTAATATGCTATAGAAAGAGTGAGATCATAGTTTAGTAGTTTTCCGAGTGCATGGGCAAAGTTGGATGCAAATTGAGGCTCTTGGTTAGATATTATTTTGTTATATAGCCTGAAATATTGGTATACAGATTCAAAGAAAAGGGTGGTGATGTCAGCAGCAGTGGCAGTTTTTGTTATGGGACATAGAATTACTTCCTTCATAAGCCCATGGTTGACCACAACTATGAGGGCATTGAAACCATGAGAGATAGGGAGGTCTGTGATCAGGTCATAGCTAACCTGCTGAAAGGGGCAGAGGGCAGAGAAAGCAATGGGTTGCAGAAAGGGGGTCATCGGATGGGTATTAGCCTTATTTGCCTGGCAGACCATGCAATTTTGAACATAGTTGTGGACTGTGATGCACATGCCTAGCCACCAGTAGTGTTGGGTTAAGAGGGCAAGGGTTTTTTGTAAGCCCAGATGGCCAGCAGATTTGTGATCATGAGAGCAGTGGATGACAGTGTCACACACATCAGAAGATATGTACAGGCATTGGTTGTAAGTTAGTAGCCCTTCAATGAGCTGAAAGGAGCCAAGGTGGGGGCAAAGGTGTGGTGGGGTGGAAGAATCCAACCTATTAAGAATATCTAGGGCAAAAGAGTCCTCTTTGGTTTGGTAAAGGATTCAGGAGGATAGGTCAGCATCTACAAGGTTAATGAATAGGGATGGCAGTAGAAGGGTGATGTGTTCATTGTCAAAGACATGTTTGCCATGGTCACCTTGGTGGGATAATGTGTCTGGTGCAGCCAGTTGGGCACCAGGGGTATGGTGAAGTTGGATGTCAAAGTTGGCAAGGTCAAGGAGCCATTGTGCCTGCCAACAGTTAAGTTTTTGCACTTCATGGAAATAGGTGAGATTTTTATGGTCCATAAGGACCATGACAGGGTGTCCAGTGCCTTGTAGGTAGTGGCATCATGTTTTTAGGGCATGGATAATGGCCAGGAGTTCTTGGTCATAGATGTTATAATTTCATTCTATGGGGGAGAAGGCTTGGGAAATATATAAGCAGGGGTGGAGTTGTCCATTAGAGCCAAGTTGAGACAGTATGCCACCAGATGCAAGAAGAGAGGCATTGGTGGAAACAGTAAAGGGTTTGGTGATATTGGGGAAGGTGAGTACAGGTTTGGTGAGAAATAGTCATTTCATGATTTGGAAGGTTTCTTTGCATGAGGGGGTCCAAGCCCACATTTGCAACTTCTTGGTGAGATCGATGAGTGGTCATGCAAGGTTTGAGTAGTTCAGGATAAACTTTCTGTAAAAATTAGCAAATCTCAGAAACAATCTAACCTCTTTGACAGATGAGGGTGTGGGCCATTTAACAATGCCATCCAATTTAACCAGGTCCATAGCGATTGTTTCAGGCTTTACCACCATTCTGAGGTAGTCTACCTCTTGTTTGTTAAAATTGCATTTTTCCAGTTTGAGATGAAGATCAAGCAATTTCATTCATTTCAGAACCCTGCAGGTTCATTTGTTATGGGTGGTCTAATCTTGGGAAAAGATTAGTAGATCATCCATGTAAATTACCAGCCATCCTTCAGCAATGAGGTTGGCAAAGGATTTGTTTATAAACTGTTGGAATATTGCTGGTGAATTGAACAGTTCAAAAAACATTACTATTGGCTTGTAAAGTTCTTTATGGGTGATGAAGGCCACCTTCCATTGATGACCTTCCTTGATCTGAACATTGTTATACCCCCATCATACATCAAATTTGGTGAACACTTGTGCATCCTTAAGTTTATCCATAAGATCCAAGATAAGAGGTAGTGGATATGCATTTTGGATTGTGTGTTCATTGACATATCTGTAATCCTGACAGGGGCACAGTGTTGCAGAACCAAAGAGTTATGCTACTCTGCCAACTAAACCTAATAACCCAGCAGACAACCAGAATGAATGGTATGGGGCTTGAACCTATAATGTCAAATGGAAGGAATGGTGCTAGAACAATGAGGGGAGTTCAGGATGAAAGAGAGGGCTGATGGTGGGGGTACTTCCTATATGAGATCTCCAGAACTACTCTTGCAAGTCCTTTCTAGTAACCATACTCTTGCAATGGTACTTTATCTTCCTCCTAATACAATGACCTAATGTGCATTGCATAATCATGTTCAGACCTTGGGGTGAGGATTCCAGTCCTTGGGTAATTGCATAGCTATTACCAGGTTGCTATCCTTGAGAACAAAGGCAGTGTCACCATAGATATGTGGGTCTATACAAATACCCCAACATATGTCCCAACTAGGATGCAATGTCACTAGTGGCTTAAGTTATTGTTACTATTCCTATAATATAATAAGACCTGCATGGCAATGATAGCCTCTCAAGGTTGCAGGTATAATATCAGTACTCAGTATAATAGATGAGTACATCACATGGTTCTTTAATTGTTTCTGGGTTCAATGTCTTCCAATGAATGTCTTCTGTTCTTCTAGATACTGGGTTCTGTACCAGTGCTTGAATGAGCTTGCTGACTGGCCACAACATTGGCAGTTTAGTGTTGTTAGGGATAGTACAATGGTTCAATGATAAGGGGAGGAATGATGAGGGGAGGGAGGTTTGGCTTTATCTCCAGATATGCCTCACTTCTAGGGACTCAGTGAAGAGCTGGTAGGTGAATAGTGGTCCTTTACAAGTCTTAGCTTCACTAGGCCACCACTAAGGGCAGGGTAGGAGAGATAATGAGTGGATTAGGCTGGGGGAACAGCCTGTACTCATAACCTCTTATATACATTACAGGAATGAGCATAGATCAAGCTGTGTCATGGGTCTATGGTATACAGTATTAATGCTACTTGCTCTACTCTATGAAAAGGGTTGAGTTCATGAGGAGAACATTAGGCAGCTCTTCTGAAAAATGGAACAAAGCGGAGATGAACTGCAGGGACTAGGATAGAGGGGATGATTGATCACAAGATGTGATGATCAGGAATGGAGATTATGGCAGAGATTCATCTAGGATCTTGCAGAGTCATGATCAAGATGCAATCTTGATATGTGATCATACTGATCAGAAGGTAAAGGCAGAGATAAAGGAAAGGGATTGAGATTGGAATGGAAAATGTGATTGGTGTGAGTCATGAAAAGTGTGAAGAGGTGAAATAGAGAATGTGATCATCATAAAGGGTTAGAGGTATGATGATGTGAAGGGACAAAAAGGTCACATAATTAGAAAAAAAGTTGTCATGTGCACTCATGCATGCAAGCACACAGTCATTGTGCAGAAGTTTGTACAATATTTCATAACATGTAGTTTCCCATCCTTTTTCTTTATGAAAAAGAAGGGAAAAGCTTGTGGGGATTTTGAGGGTCATATCTTTCCAGACTTCAGGTTTTCTTTGAGGAAGTTTTCAGTGGCAATCCTTTCCTTGGGATTTAAAGAGTATATCTTGCTGATGTGGGGTTTGAAGTCTTTTTGAAGGTATATTTTGTGATTGTAAGACCAGGATAGAGCAAGTTTGTTGTTGATGGGTTTAGAGAATACTTCTGCATAGTTTCTATATTGCTCTGGGAGTACTACCTTGGATTTGTCTTTGAGGGCTTCAATGGCTATGTTTGTGAAAGTCATAGCATGTACAAATCACTGCTCTGCCCTTATTATATGGTTTAGAGTGGTGTTTCTTTGTTTTATGTTTTTGATAACTTGGTCTTCTAGTGACCTGCAACATAGATAGTTGAAGAAATGCAGGGTTTGTTCCTTGGTGAATTGGATGTGCTTTTGGTAAGGTGGGGGTCATTGGGAATTGGATGTGGTTGTGCAGATTTGGTAGAAGTTGTTGGATTGGTCTGTGGCAAGGGGGATTTTTACTATCTTATTTGTCCAGTTAATCCTTGGGTTTACATTGTGGAGCCAGGGTGCTCCCAGGATGAGATTGTTTGTTCCACAATGTATTGCAACAAAATGGATTTTTTGCAGAACTTTCCCTATTTTGATGTATAAAGTTGTTCCAAACTTGGCCAACCCTTGTTTGTTTGAGGATGAGTCAACATTGGTGATTTGTATGGGTTTTATTAGTCTCAAAAGGGGGAGGTTGTTCCTTTTGGCATAGTGCCAATCTATGCAGTTGATTTCTGCCCCACTATTAATAAGAGTCTTGGTTTGGACACTTCATGATATGAACACCAGGAGTTCAATAAAAATGGATAGAGAGTTTCTATTGGTTTTCTTTACTTTAGTATATATGTGGTGGGAAGAATTTTGTGTCTTAAGCTGTCCCCACTTTAAAAACCCTGTACCCTGCTAATGGTGGCTGTCCCCTTGTCTTTATCTCCACTGTCACTTACTTCCTCGAGTTTTGGGACATTTGAAGAGATTGCACAAGTCTTCTTTATTTGTGGAGGGGAGGTAGCATTCTTGTTCTTGAGATATTGGTGGTTGAGGTGGCCAGGTTGGTGGCATCTGAAACAAAGTTGAAGGTCCATGCATCGTTTGTGTTCCTCTGGGGTTAACTTGTTGATTTTTACAATGTCCATGTCCATCACATTGAAATCTTTGGCAGGCATTGGATGGCTGGGGCAGAAGACATGGAGGTGGCAGGGATTTGTGGCTTGTTGAGTGATGTGGTTTGATTACTCATTCCGGAAGATGAATGCTGCAGCTCGTGTCATCCATTCATCAATGATGGAGGGGACTTTCTCCATTTCATAGATTCTTCTTATAATTAGAATGGGGATGGCTGCAGAGTAATAGCTGATGAGAATGTGGTTCTTTGTGATTTTGGCCTTGGACTTCTTTGTTGCAAAGTGGGCATTGTACTCTTGGATTGTTGGTTCATATTCTCTTTTCTTGTTGAGGATTATTCTTGTGGTGGCTAGCCACATGATTGTGTTGGCAACAACTTGTTGATTCTGATATGCCTCTTTGAATGCTTTGAGGAAGTTATTGTAGGTACCCATATCAATGGTACCAGTGGTTGCATCAAAGGCTTTGATGCAGAAGTTTTCTGCCCATGTGGCAGCAAAGCCCTTGGTCATAAATAACAAGGCAAAGGCAATTTTCTTGGCAGAGGTGTTGTATACTTCCTTATTTACAATGAGGTAGAACATAACAGTGTTTAGCCATAGGATGGCTTTCTTGTAGTCATCATCAAAGTGTTCAGGGGTTTCCAATCTAAGCTCAACTGGCTTGGATGTGGATATTGCAATGGGGGAGGTGTTAATGGGGGCAAATGGGAGAGTTTGATGAATCATAGGGGGTAATGGTGGTGTGGGTACTTTGGGGATAGACACTTGAGCAGATAAAGCATGACTTAACTGGGTAGTGAGCTGGTTAGCAGCTGGGTTTGAAGGGGTGATGTCTTGGTCAGACTCTGAGTCAGAGGGTGATCCTTCTTCTTTGGAAGAGGATTGTTGGGCTAGGATATGACTGGTGCATGGGGACCACCAGGGGTTTACTGTGGAATGAGGGGGTTGAGACATGATGGACATGGGAGTGAACTAGCTGGGACTAGTTGTGTTAGAATAGCTTTTGTCTTTTGTTATATATTGCCTTGGGCAAGACAACATGTAGCCCTTGAAGTCTGTGACAAAGCTCATAGGGTCAAGGGTTACAGATAGATGGCTATGATACATAGTGGCCTATGGACAACAAGGGGAGGCAAGCTTTGTGGATGCTAAGGCTGAGCACTTGCTGGATGAGTGGAGTTATAAGCAATCTGGTATTGCTTGTGGTACAGTGTATGACAAGTACAAGGGAAGCAAAAGCTAAATATCACTAAGATAGCCTATGAGTATTTATGGGACTTGTGTGGAGCACAGACCAGGCTTTAGGGCCAGTATGAGAGAGTCCCAATGAGATGGTAACCTATGGCAATAATGGAACAATTGGTAAATGAAAGAAGTGCTGACAAAAGGATCTCGTGATGCATGGAATGGAAGAGCAGAAGTGAAAGCACCAACTATAACAGAAATGGGAATGAAGAGGGGTCAGCACTGTGAGAAAGAAAAAGGGGAAATGCATAGGGGTTTCAGATAGATAAGTAGTGTCTAGCCAAATAATGTCTATAGTGTATAATTGGTAGTACAAATAGAAAGAGAGGAAAAGTGTAATAGTGATGATATGAAGGAAGAGAGAGTGATGATATGAAGATGTGACAGGTGAAGTCGTGAAGGTGTAAAGGGACAGTGTGGTCACATAATCAGGGATTAGTCATGAGTAGCACTCATGCAACACAAGTGTGCAGTCATAGTGCCAAGTATTATATACAATTTGTAACAGGTTATAGTAATGAAAGATAGGCAGAGTATTGTGTTTCACTTTGGTCACTCAACACCTGTGCCCATGAACTCTTATACCAAACTTTTGTCTTTATCTCCCTTATATTATGACATTGTATGCATACTTGCTGTTATGAATTTGTGTATGAACTTGCATGATACATGGTACAATGACTGCTTGCTTGCATGCACAAGTACT
>JBBPJS010001304.1:0-11383 GCA_038088835.1 Singerocomus rubriflavus
AGATAGGTCTAGGTGATCTTGTTCTAAGCAATCATCATGTCGTTTTCTCAGTTTCGAGATTTTGAAGGATATGACCAAGATCGATCTGACTCTCCCACACCTCCTGCGATAGAACTCGAACAATCCTTCTATCAAGACCCTCCATCGCAACTGCCAACCATGTCCCTAGAACAACAGTTCGCAGATATACTTTCTCAATTCACGGCCATCATGGCCCAAATGAACCAGACCTCATCTAGTAAAGATGTTACTAAGAAAATCGCCGACCCAGGTAACTGGGATGACAAGAGAGATACCTATAAACTATGGATGACGAAGATTGACTTATGGCAAAGTATGCAGTCATGGAATTCGGATAAGCTTAGAGTTGTGGCTGTCCTCTCATGATTAAAAGGAACTAAAGCATAGCTTTTCGCATGACTAAAGCTAGAAGAATATGAAGAACTTGAGAAAAAACCAAGATTGGATAAAGACGGAAAAGAACTTGTCGGGTTCCTGCAAGGAGATCTTGCATGGCCAACAATAAAAGGGTTGAAGAAAGAATTCAACCACTATTTCCAAATAGATTCGTTGGCTCACGAACAGCTTTCAAAGCTAGAATGACTTATGCAAGGAGGACGAAACACCTTTGAATGGCTAAGTCATTTTGAATTACTTGCCAAGGAAGCTGAGATCTCTGACGATCATGCATTAACCCTCCTCAAACGATTGGTAGATTGCCCAATCTACCACCAAGCTAATTTACAAGATTCGGAAGCATCATATAAAGAATTCAGAGAACTTGTAAAGAAGGTTGGCTTGGCATTCGAAAAAGAAAAAGAGGAAAGAGGTAGTTTTGCATCTTTCAGATCCTCACAAGTTTTACAGTGTCCATCTCCTTTATCCTTCCCTCAACCACCCTTCGCTTCACGATTGTATAATTCCGCAATTCGACCACCAGCAGCCAATCCCAAGTTTATGGCTGTTGGTACTCAACCTGGAAGAGGAGCACCAATGGATATCAGTGCACAACAAATCCGACCTACAATGAACTAGGATTCACAACACTTCCCATCTAAAAATCTGACAAATCCAAATGTGCAGTGTTACAACTGCAATGGTCTAGGGCATATTGCAAGAGATTGCAAACTGCCTAAAAGATTTCCTATTCGACAACAAGGGACCTATGATCAATGGGGTAACTATGTACCTCCAGCTGATTATGTCCAAAACTATATGGTTGGAACCAAGTTCTCAACACAGTTAAATGCAAATGGCTGGCACACTGCACAACTTTACGATATGAGAGACTCCGCTGCTATGGCAGCACAAACTGTGTTGTCTCTGCAAATAATGGCATCGTGGGCATAGTACACCACCAAAGAAGCCGAAGCGTACTGGAGGGATAGGATTGCCTTAGAAAAGAAGGCAAAGCAGGCTACTAAGGTGTCTTTAAATTAAAGTCGACCAAGACTGAAAGGGGTAGTTTTGGTCGTAGGACAATAACGTTACCAAGGTCTGTCACCATTAGTAAAGAATCTGACTTTGATAGTTCAGAACTGGACAATGCTATAAAATGTGCTTTTGGAATTTCCATAAAGGCATCTCCAACAAGTGTGGCACTGGAAAACAAAGATAGTGTGCTTAATTTCTTTATAAGGTCAGTTCGTATTGCATCCCTAAATTATAAAACCCCTATAGAAAATGGAAAAACCCTTGCTCATCATAAAGAGTTTAACATCCCATGCAATATCAATTTTGTGTATCAAGATCAAGATCGGTTAATTGCATTAAAGGCCTTATTAGATTCAGGCGCTTGCAATACATTCATTGACTCAAAAGTAGTTGATCAATATCAGCTAGAAAAGAAACCCTTAGCAAGACCATTAGAAGCCATTAACGCTGATGGATCTGTCAATATCCAAGGAACCCTATGATACTATGTCACTATAGCCATTACCCTTCAAGGACATACCGAAATGTTGGATGCATTAGTATCCACATTAGGTACACATCAAATAATCATAGGATATGATTGGCTTTCAAGACACAATCCTGATATCGACTGGGTTCAGAAAACTATCACCTTCCCACGCTGTATGCCCTATTGTCAGCAATACAGCTTACTCACAACCTTGATCCGCACCATTTCAAAGGAAGAAGAAATAGAGTTGAAGAAAACAGTACCTCCTGCATATCATGACTTTCTTGATGTCTTCTTTGAATCTGAATCTACATGTATGCCAGAATGAAAGCCCTGGGATCATGGCATAGATCTAAAATCAGATTTCGTTCCAAAGAAAAGCCATGTCATACCTCTCTCCAAAACAGAACAGGAAGAAGTACAAACCTTCCTGCAGAAAGAACTGAAAAAAGAATATATATGACCTTCCAAATTACCACAAACCACACCCATCTTCTTTATTCCGAAAAAAGACAGAAAGAAATGAATAGTTATGGATTATTGTTACTTAAATGAAGGAACAATCAAGAACACTTATCCACTACCATTGATATCCACACTCATTGATCAGCTCAAAGACGCCAATATGTTTACAACTCTAGACCTTCGTTGGGGATATAATAATATCCACATAAAGGAAGGAGACAAGTGGAAAGGGGCCTTTGTCACGCCTGAAGAATCCTATGAACCCCTCATCATGTATTTTGGCATGACCAACTTACCTGCAACATTCCAGCAGATGATGAATGACATATACAATGACATGTGGGTTTGCATCCTCATCTACTTAGACGACGTAAATGTTTTTACAAAAAACAAAACTAAAGAGGAGCATGAGGCCATAGTACAGGAAGTACTACAATGTCTGCAGGATAATGACCTCTATGCCAAACCATCAAAGTGTCACTTTTCCCAAGCTAAAGTGGACTTTTTAGGAATGGTAGTATCCAAAAAAGGCGTTGAAATGCAGAAGGGCAAAGTTAATGCAATCCTAGAATGGCCTATACCCAAAAAACTCAAAGATGTGCAATCCTTCCTTGGACTCTGTAATTATTATAGACGTTTCATCCAAGATTTTGCTGAAATCTCAAAACCTCTCACTTCATTGACGAAGAAAGATCAAGAGTTCATTTGGCAAGAAGCACAGCAAAAAGCATTTGATATGCTAAAGGATCATTTCACTAAAGCACCCCTATTAGTCTTTCCAGATACAACTAAACCTATGAGAATTGAAGCCGATGCTTCAGATCTTGCCACAGGGGCAGTACTATCTCAGCAATGCGAAGACGGACTATGGAGGCCATGTGCTTTTTATTCCCATTCTTTCTCTAAAGAAGAATGCAACTACCCCATATATGATAAGGAGTTGCTTGCAATCATCTGAGCTCTACAAGAATGGAGACACTATTTATTAGGTCTAAACCATTTTGATATTTGGACAGACCACAAGAACCTAGAGTTCTGGAAAAAGCCACAAGATTTATCTGCTTGGCAAGCCTGGTGGCATGCTATTCTATTAGAGTATAACTTTACTATTACCTACAAACCAGGATCTTAGAATGGACGAGCCAATGCTCTATCAAGATGTCCAGACTATGGAGATGCTGCCAAAAAAATAAACACAAACATCACCGTCCTTCCTTCTAAAGTTTTTAACTTAAACATTCAACTCTCCTCTCCGTTCATGGATGAAATTAAACAAGTCACATCAACCATGACTGATGCACTGTCATCCACTTTTGTTTTTAGGTCTGGAGTATTTGTTGACCCTAACAATAAAGTATTTGTTCCACAATCACTTCGGCAACAATGTCTATCTTTATATCATGACTCCCCTCTGGCAGGGCATGCTGGATAGGCCCATACTTTGCATCTTATCACTCGCACATTTACTTGGCCCAGAATTACCAAAGATGTGAAGAGTTATTTAGCATTGTGCCAAGTATGTGTGATCACACAAGGAAAACAACATGTGTCGGGTGTGGCTCCTTTACCTTTACCTATTGCCACCTGACCATGGCAGGATCTTTCAGTGGACTTTGTTTCTGGCTTTCTGTCCATTGCAGGAAAAGATGCAATCTGCGTCATTGTTGATCACTTCTCTAAGGAAGTCGTCTTCATTTCTTGCTCCAAAACAATTTCTTCAAAAGAACTAGCTGTGCTCTTCCGTGATTTCATTTGGTGTATACATGGTCTTTCCTCCTCCATCATTTCCAACTGTGGTACTCAATTTATTTCTGACTTCACTTCTTCCCTTTGTCAACTTCTCCACATTTCGCAGAAAATCTCTACCGCCTACCACTCTCAAACTGATGGACAAACAAAACGCATCAATTAGGAATTGATTGCTTATCTATGAAAATTTGTCGCCAAGAAACAGCATGATTGGCCCAACTGGATTGCTATGACCCAATTTCATCATAATAACTCTGTTTCTTCAGCAACAGAAAAAACTCCCTTCGCTATCTCCCATAATTATGTTCCTCAGTTGGGATTTGTGAAAGATCTACCTGGATTCACTGGGGAATGTGCAGTGGCGCATGACACAGTTCAACATGCTTTGACTGAGGCTCACAACGCTATGGCTTCTAAAGCGCATGCTCCAGTTACCTTTGCATCCATTGTTGATGACAAAGTCTGGTTGTCCACCGATTATTTCAAACTCCCGTTTCCTTCTCCCAAGCTGTCTCAGCATTGGTTGGGGCCTTATCGGATTCTTGAAGTTATGCCGAACGCAGTGTGTTTGGAATTACCTTCTCATATGAAGATTCACCCTGTCGTCAACGTGAGACGTGTTAAGCCTTATGTGGAGCCTACTCCTTCGCAACCAGTGCTACGGCCCAATGCAATTCTGATCATTGAGGATGGTGATGAAGAATTTGAAGTGGATCGTATTGTGGATTTGAAAATGCACAATGGGTTGCTCCACTATTTGGTGCATTGGAAGGGCTAGGATGATTCTGATCGGACCTGGAAGCCTGTGGCTCATTTGGATAATGTGCAAGACGCTATCCGTGCTTTTCACGCTAGCTGGCCTAGTGCTCCTCACCCTCTTCGGCTTACAGGCGTTGACTTTGCATCACTCTTCTCTCCTTATGAAAATCTGACTCATCTGGAATCCGAGTCTTGAGGGGGGGGAAGTGTTATGAACTCTACATTGGACTTGTATGATTTCTTGCTTTTCCTTTATCTTATCTTATCTTCTAGCATCACATAACTAGGTCACATGACTTGTCACATGATCAATCACATGATTGATCTAGACCAATGATGTCATCAATGATGTCATGCCTGCAGGCAACCTCATATTGAGGTCCAGACCCTTATCTTTCATTTCCATCTCGTAAGAGACTTCTTTTCATTTCCATTTCTTCTCTTCTCTTCCTTTTGATCCCCGTTGCTTCTCTTCCATTTGATGTCCTCATGGTGTGCTTCCTTTTCACACCTTATCTATGACATCACTTGATCTGTGCACTTTTCCTGTATATATATAAAGGGACTGTCTTTGGCTGTCATCCCTCAGCCTAATCCATTTGGTTACTTGTCCTCTAGTGGAAAGTGAGACCTAGAGATTACTCTCTCTTACACTCTTCCATCTATTGAATCAGTACCAAAGTATCCAAGACCACTCAAAGGCTCGTATCATCAGTATAGTTTCAACGTTTTTATCAGATATATCTATAGATTTTGTTTCTGGTCTCCCCGAGTTAAATGGCAACGACTCTATTTGTGTCATTGTCAACCGTTTCTCCAAAGAAGTCATTTTTGTGCCATGTTCTAAAACTATTTCTTTCCTTCAACTTGCTAAATTATTTAGGGATAATGTATGGTGTTTGCATGGACTACCATCCTCCATCGTTTCAGATTGAGGACCATAGTTTATTTCTGCTTTTACTTCAGAATTGTGCAAGATGTTGAACATCTCACAAAAGATATCTACTGCTTACCATCCTCAAACCAATGGTCAAACTGAACAAGTTAATCAAGAGTTACTTGCATATTTGCAAACTTTTGTGGCAAAGAAACAGGAACAATGGCTTAACTGGATCAAGCTTGCACAGTTCCATCATAACAACTCTCTCTCCACTGCCACAAAAGCTATGCCATTTTCTATCACACGAAATTATGTACCTTAGCTTGGGTTTGAAGATGCAAGCAGCGGATTTGGACTGGAATGTGCCAAAGCACACTCTGAAGTAAAAACAGCTTTAGAAGAGACTCGTAACAAAATGTTGCAGACTCCACATTCACCCATTACCTTTATTCCAATCATTGGCCAACAGGTTTGGCTCTCAACAGATAACCTCACACTTCCTTATTCTGCTCGCAAACTTACTCAGAAATGGTTGGGCCCATATAAGATCATTGAGATCTTGTCGAACGCTTTGCGTTTGGACTTGCCAAAATGACTACAGATTCATCCAGTCATCAACATTTCTAGAGTTAAACCTTTCATTAACACATTGCCTGATCAGCCCATGTTGCGACCTGATGCAATCACTGTCACACAGGAAGGTAATGAGGAATATGAAGTAGACCACATCCAAGCATCTCAGATGCATAATGGCCAACTTCAGTATCTGGTTCATTGGAGAGGTTGGGACGACTTGGACAATACTTGGGAACCTGCTATTCATTTGCAGAATGCATCTAAGGCAATTGCTGAATTTCACAGGTTGAATCCTTCAGCTCCCCATCATATTCATCTTCAAAATGTGGATTTTAATTCTCTCTTCCTTGCTTATGAAAACTATACTGTGGTCACTGACTCTCCAACTCGTCTGGAATACGAGTCTTGAGGGGGAGAAAGTATTATAACATCATATTTTCCCTTACACTTTTTCACTTTTTCTTTATCTAATCTTTTGATCTTATCTTTCGTTATCTTATCTTCATCACATGACTGATCACATGATCAGGCCTAGACCGATGATGTCATGACCTGCAGGCTACCTTATGGGCACAGCCTGTTTAATCTCTATTTATGAAAAAAGCATTTTGTTCATTTCCATTGCTTTTTTCCTTCTCTTCCATTCTGATGCCTTGAGGCATTAATCTCTGTCTCTTCTTTTTCATACCTTATTTATGATGTCACCTGGTCTGTGCACATTGTACAGTAGTATATATATGGGGTGTATTGCGACTGATCTCCCTCAGTCTAATCCACTTGGTTAATCACCTTCTAGCAAGGTTGAGACCTAAGGATATTACTACTACTATCCTCAACCATTTCTTCCTTACCTCTGTGTGTATATCTCTGTGGGCTTTGTGGCAAGACCCTACACGGTATCTGTACAGTGTTATCAAGTTGTTCATGTTCAAAAAGTATAGTGTCTTGCTAGGTGTCACAACATCTAGTGATGTTTAAGGAACAGCAAGTAAAGAGGTAGCTATTCACCCACCCAGTCTTTGGACTGCCTGGGAGTGAGGCATTGCCTGGATGTGGTCCACTTTACTCCTCCCCTCTATTTTTATTACTGTGTGGTCATGCAAGCTCAAGACTCAGTCAAGATGATGTCACAGTCAAGACAACTCAAAGCCAATGATCTTTGTGGTATTGTCCCTCTTTGTAAAGGACATTAATGATGATAGAAACTCTATGTGATGCAAGGCCTTATCACAAGGACCTATGGATGTTATACCTGTGGGTTGCATAGGTGTACACTGCCAGCTTCCCTTATCATATTAATCTGGTATTTATAGTTGTTCCTTCTTGGCTGTGGCCCTGGAGATGATCTCGTTGGATGCTGTGTGGTACATTCTGAGATGGGGTGGCACCCCTGACCAGCTTTCAAGGTTGGCAACCTGGAGATAGCCATGTGATTACCCAAGAGCCAGAATCCTCACCCCAAGGCTTGACTACAATTATGCCATACTCATAGGATATGGTATTAGGAGGAAGTGTGCACAGTGCAATAGTCTGTTGCAGTACTGGTGATGCAATAGTTCACCAAGGAGTATGAAGATCATCCTCCCCTTTATCCCAATTCCCTTTCTGCTATTCAGCATTCCTTTCCTCCAGACATTCTCAAGAATTCAGTCATTGATGCCAGATTGTCTGACAGGTTATGGTAATGGAAGATAGGCAGGGTTGTGTATAGTGTTTCTCTGGTCGCTCAACAGGCATGCTCACATGCCTTACTGATAACTCTGATGACTATCTAAGCAGTACCTGAGCAACTCCTGTTTGCTCCAAGGTATTGGTAACAACTCTGATAGAGTTGACAAACTCCAGTATAGGAGTTGATGGAGTTGGTCTGGAGTTGTTCGGAGTTAGGGGCTTTTGACAATTCTAACTTGTACTCAGTTAGATCCTTGATAGTATTCCAACAGTGGTATATGTGCACTACATGTGTGGATGATTATTTGTGGTCCACTTGGTGAGTGGAGGTGTGGGGATCTTCTCTGCATGATGGTGCTAGGGGATTGTTTAGATGATTTTTTGCATGTATATCTCATGATGGCTCAGTACTTGTATTGACCCTTTTTAATGTGTCTGTTTGTTGCGGACACTCGAACAATCTATTCATCGGTCTTAGAGTGTCTATCTATCGGCTTGGAACACATCCAAATTCTGTTACACAGATACTACAGAAAATATAAGACAGGTTTGGAAAGAAAAAATCCAGATAAAAAATGATGCCCAGAGGTAGCAGGAGAGCGATCAGAACTGACCGACCAATTGAATTCCGCTTTCACCTCCACCCGGCTGCGACCGAAGCGACCTTTTGGACGAGAGACGCCTGGAGTGACGTCACGAGGATCTGCGTCCGAATTGATGCAAGCACTCTGGAGTCACCGCCAGCCTTCCACCATGGCTAGTCATACAAAGTCATCCGTACTCGCTGCTCGTTCCTCATTGCACATTGGAAAGAACCAACCCGTTCCATCCCCAAGTCCATCCCCCGCGGCCGAATCTTCAGCCCGATTAGCCGCAATCACTGCAACAAAGACGGCAACAGTCCCTAAGAAGCCATTGACAAGCAAATCAAACTCACCCGACGTAAAACGTACAGCATCCAAGAAAATTGGCAGATATCCGGTCACAAAGTCAGCGACACCAAAGCAGGGACCATGGTACGTGCAGAAGCATCATCAGACTCTTTGGAATAGGCGTACCTTTGCATCAGACCTCGTCTGGATGATGATGAGTGGGCAGCCATTGTACGAGTCAGCCGGTCGAGAGGGATGCGAATGGCTACAGTACAACACAACTGTGAATAACTAGCATGAGTGCTATGTAAGTAGCGCACGTAGAGAAACACGTACGCCCTGAGTAGTAGATGCTAGGCACCAATATGCACGAACTGGACCCGTTTATAAAAGGTATGTCCCTTGAACGATTACTCTGCATCGTCTTGTGGGACTTTGGAACGGCATGAGTAGGATCTTAGTTCCATTCACTAATGGCCATATTTGTGTAGAATTCGGATGCGAATGTGTCTCTGTGTCCATCGGCCATACACCCCATTGTTCCAATGATGGAACTGCACATCATGGTTGCGGCGAGATGAACGGATTTTTTGGAGGTGGAGAGATATGTAAACTGGGCGTTCTGTAAGTCGTATTGCATGATATGCTCCACCTTCAAACACCTATCGCGCAAAACAAATACAGACTCGAATGGACGATGATGATCCATGGTGATATGACACGCGAGGTGAATGAATGAAGTCCTTCAGTATCCCTGTATAACGACCGGACCGCCGCAGCCGCGCACAGCCACAAGGCAGAATACTGAATGTCTGCCATTCAGTATCACGGACGGTATATGTAGTAAATACTGGGATCTAAGTAGCCGGAGTGCTATGGTTGTATCTCGGCTCTGAATGCGTGTGGGCATCACCACATATTCAGCATGATGTGATGCACTGGATAGTTCAGCGTTGACTGAAGCGAGTTCTTCCCATCCTAAAGCCTGAGCATCCCCAATGACCAAAAAATGACTAGTACACTGTGTCCGAGCGCAAGTGCCTCGTCGAGGTCGTATAACTTTCCGAGCTGCGTAAAACGGTTGTGGAGGCACTCCGCAATGTTACTCAAGGAAACAACTCGACAAGGATGCTTCCCAGGAAAAAGTTCCAGAGCGCTAAATCCTCCAGATCAGACAACGTCTCGTGTTCCGACGAACGCGCAGGAAAGGAGTTCATTACGTTGCTCAATAATGTAGCTTGACAAGGATATTGCTCAGTGCAGAGTTCCAATGCAGTGCATTGGAGGGCCAGTGCCTCGTCTAGGTCTGCAATCTGACCTCGTTCACGAAACCGGTCGTATAGCAAGAGAGTAAGGTGATGTTTTACATTGCGACTCTCTGATTGGGCGTGAAGTTGTGATCCGTTGTGGTACAAGATGATTTGCCCGTGCGTGGAGATATTAGGACAAAGAAAAGGACTAACTTTTCAAGCCAAATGTTAAGTTGTTCTACCTGTGTAGTCATCCGATTCGCAAACATACCTTTTACTACGTTGACCTCTTCTTGTGGATAGAGGTAGAGAATGTGCACAAACTGCGTGTAATGAGTGCCTGGTGCTTTCTGCATACACGTTGGGAAACTTGGACTCACGGGTTTTCCTTGGAAAAGTCATTTCGAGTCACACCTGCCCATCATTCCGACGCCATCTGCCTCGCGTTTTCTTTCGTATACATGTCCAACCGTACGACGACTGTCCGTCTTTATTGACGTGTTGCTCTGTCGCAGAATACAACCTGCCATGACCGACTCGCGCTTCAACGCCGACGACTCGAAGCTGGTCGCTGAGCTCCATCAGCTATCGCAGACGTCACCCAAGCTGGTCCGATCAACGGTGTATCTTGCTCCATCGGACCCTGCGGTTGCGATATGTAGCTGGCGGATGAACGAATTCAAGTACTATGACGTGCCGTCGCCGTTTCCGACGCTTGCACGGGGGCTATTTACGAGGGAGCTACCCAAAGCGAAGGAGGCGGAAGAGGAGGCGGGACACGATCAGTCTCCTCGATATCAGATCGTCGCGCGCGGATACGACAAGTTTTTCAATATCGGAGAAGTACCCTGGACGGACGTGCGTGTGTTACCATTCTCTCTCTTTCAGTATTGATTTCCTTCCCGGTTTGATGACAGTGGTCCTCCTTGGAGGCCCACACCGGTCCAGATTACACCTTGTCCGTCAAGTCAAACGGCTGCATCATCCTCATCGCTGCCATCTCGCCCGACCACTTGATCGTCGCGTCGAAACACGCCCTGGGACCGATGGACGGCGTCACAGAGACGCACTCACAAGCCGGCCATCGATGGCTCAAGACACACCTCGTATCCAGGGGAAAAACGGAAGCGCAGCTCGCAGCCGCGCTCTGGGAGAAGCACTGGACCGCCATCGCAGAGGTAGGTGTTCCGTCACGACGATTTTAGAGCCTGCGAGGAACTGACAACAGTGCCCAGATCGGAAGAGCGTCGGGGAGGGA
>JBBPJS010001305.1:0-11380 GCA_038088835.1 Singerocomus rubriflavus
GAACTATAATATCTATGATAGAGAACTACTTGCCATCCTTCAGGCACTATGCATATGATGGCACTACCTTCAGGAATCTGCATCCCCTGTGAAATTATTTACAGATCACAAAAATTTAACCTATTTTCAGACAGCTTAACACCTTAATTGCTGGCAAGCCAGATGGCCCCTCAACCTTGCTGACTTCAACCTGGAAATTCAACACATCCCAGGTTCTCAACTAGGCACACCAGACACTCTATCCCACTGCCCTAACCATGGTACCACTGATGACAAGGAAAACCTCATCACCCTCCTACCCAACTCCATGTTTATCAATCTCATCAACTCCTTCCTCTCCTTGCACTTTGAGGCTGCGACCAAAGGTGACAAGTTCACCCAGGACATCTTGAATCAACTGGCCTCTAATGCACCATCTTTTTTCTACAAATGCCTCTCTGCATTTCAACACATTAGCAAAACCCTACTTTACAATGACTGGATCTATGTACCTCCTTTCCTCTGCCACCAAATTATCACCTAGTTCCATGATTACCCCTCCACTGATTACCCTGGCTACCTCAAAACCTGGCAACTTGTATCCTCCCAATACTGGTGGCCTGGACTGGCCATCTTTGTTCATTCCTATGTTGCAGGCTGCTTATCTTGTCAAGCCTACAAGGCCAACACACACTCCACCACACCACCTCTCATACTGATCCCATCCACCACAACCAGACCCTTCTTCCAAATATTATGCAATCTTATCACCAACCTCCCCAAGTCATGTGACTTTGATAGCCTCTTGGTCATGGTTGACCATGGGCTTACAAAGGTATGCCCCACCAGAAAAACAGCAATGGCCAAGAACATTGCAACCCTGTTTTTTGAAGCCATCTATAAAAGGTTCAGACTATATGATAAAATTATTTCTAACTAAGGACCACAATTCATGTCAAACTTCTTCAAAGTATTGGGAAAACTGCTCAATTACAACCTAGTGTTCTCTACTACCTACCACCCACAAACAGATGGAGAAACAGAGCAGGTCAACCAGGAGATAGAAACCTACCTGCAGATCTTTTGTGGAAATGAACCCACAACCTGGGTTAATCACATCACACAGGTGGAATTTGTACATAATAGAAGACCCCATTCCATCATTAGACAATCCCCCTTCTTTCTGATGATGAATTATGAACCCACAGCCCTTCCCAATATAATCAAAATCTCTGAGTTACCTTCTGCAGATCTTCAAATCTCCCACCTTCTCAAAGTATGACAAGAAGCTCTGGCTGCTCACAACCTAGCCAGGCAAAGGATAAAAAGTATCTACCAGAAAAAGTTCTTCCCATTTAAGAAAGGAGAAAAGGTTTGGCTGGAAGCCAGAAATCTTAAATGAGCCACCACTAACCCCAAATTCACATCCAAGAGAGAGGGACCATTCCTTATCACTGTTGTACTATCCCCTGTAACCTACAGACTCTAGCTATCAAAGACCTGGAAAATCCACCCAATATTCCATGTATCACTCCTGACCCATCATCAGAAGACTTCTGAATATGGCAAAACCCTCTCTAGACCTCCAGCAGAACTTGTAGAGGGAGAGGAAGAGTATGAAATAGAAAAAATTATGAAGCATAAAGAAATGCCATGTTCCCAATCCTTCCTGATCTGATGGAAAGGATACCCACCCAAAGAAGACTTCTGGGACCCAGAACAGAACTTGAAAAACTCCCCCTATCTTCTGGCAGACTATAAGAAGTATCACCATCTCTAATTCTCCCCATCCCATCCTGTCTTCACCATATGACCTCCTCTATATCAGACTAGCTGCCATGGCCATCTCCCTCAACTCCAACTCTGTTTTCTCACCCTCAGATATATCATTGCTAGATGTGTCCACCCCAGTTGTCTCTACCACCTTGCTTGAAAACATCACAGAAAACAATGAAAATTGAGAAAACTCCTCCAGTGCTATGTCTCTGTTATTTTTTTCTTCCCCTTCTTATCAAGCTACACATTTGGAATCCTTCCCTTTGAGCATTTTGTCTGTTGACCTACCCCTTTCTGCATATAGAATAAGAGCAGGGTCACCTGACCCCATGTACCCAGTGTGAATCCAGAACTTTGTACAAGACAGCTGCCTGGCTATACCCATCAATGCCCATGTTGACATGGAGTCTGTTAAACTCATGTTAGATGCTACTCCAAGGGGAACTCTGAAGGTCCAGAGTTGAGGGGTTCAGACAGGACTTGGCTTCACCTTATGTGGTGTGCCCTTGTAAAGGATCTGGTGTCCCAAATTTATTGAGGGTTGGAGGTCAGAGGTTGAAGAGGAGGAAGTAGGGGAAGTTGGTCAACAACTTAGAGAATGAGTGGGGAGAGTGTTAGGTTATGTTGATATTCAAACTGAGGTGTACAAGATGGATCTATGGAGTTTATATATGAAGGGACTTGGATGACTAAGTCTAAAGTCAGGTGATACTATGTACTGGAGGGGTTGGAGGTAAGACTATGCCAGAGTGCAGCTTTGGAGCTGTGCTCCTAAGCAAGCACCAGTATTGGAGTTCTAACCAAGTGAGAAATGGAACATAAGGTATGAGTAACATATGGGAACATAACAGGAACAGAGTTAAGGAAAATTGTTAAGTACAAGTCTGAATGGAGTAGATACAGGAGGACAGAGGAGAAATGGACTGGAGATATGATGGAGGTGGTACAGAGGTACCAAAGTTGACTTGAAATGCAGGATATGACAGTATCCCCCTCTTAGGCCTGAACTCTTGAAGGCCACTGAGGACCATGTGACTCCATTGATTGTGGAGTCTAAAAAAAACTAACTGGCAGGTGGAGTGTTACCTGCACAGTATAAAGTCTGAGTGATCTGTGAACAACTCCTTAACTTGAACCATTATGTCCAAGTATGCTAACATCAAGTCCTGGAATGATGAGTGCCTTGCAGAGTGTGTCAACAACAACATTGCATTGTGGGATGTGAAGTCAGTGGAGCAGAGATGACACATGAAGGTGAGGAAGGAGGAGGAATGGAGGCAGGCAGCAGAGGCTGCCAAAAGGCAGGTGAAGGATATGAGGCATCATGCAGAGGCTGAGGCAGCAGCCAGAAGAAAGGTGAGTTGACATATTGTGGATGGGTGGTAAAGCTGATGGAGTACAGGTGGAGCAGGTGGCAGCAGAGCAGGGCTCCAGCAAGGGCAAGGGTTGAGCAGAGCTAGCACTGGTGTGCCAGAGATGCAAGAACCAGGAGCTAGACTGTACTCTTGGTTTGGGGAAAGCCACATTGTGCAAGGAGTGCCAACACATCAAGGCATGGTGTGAGAGGCCCAGGGAGGAGAAAATGGAGGTGAGGAGGAAGAGGAAGGCACAAGACAAGGAGGAGATGGAGGGACTGTGGAAGAAGGTCTAGTCAGAGGAGTCAGAGGGTAAGTCAGAGATGAAGAAGTGTGCAGAGTTGATTACAAGGGCAATCAATGATTACCAGGACATGGTGCAGAGCCAGCTGGACCTGCTGATTCTAGCAGTGGGTCAGCTGGTGGACCTCAAGATTACCAAGATCTATCTAAATGATGAAAACAAGGAGGGATTGGAGGTGGAGGAGTCAGACAAGGACAGAGATGTGTCAAACAATTGGAGGATGTTTTCAGCAGTATTCATAATGTAGACATTCTGTAGTAGTTATCTCCAATTGATCATTCTCATTCATCAAGCATGATGAGGTCCAGGCTTCTCTGGGTATCAGAAATGGAAGTCTGAAATGATTTTTGAAGCATGGTCTAACTTCATTGCAAGTAGCCATGAGGTTTCTTTGTTTGTTTCTTTGTATCTGAACCAGTGGACCAGGTATAGGAGTTTGCAGTTCTTCCTTTGTCAGTCTATCCTTAAGTCTAAGATCTTTTAGATCTCATACTTCAGTTCACCATCAACTTCAACAGGAGGCAGAGGTAGTTATGCATGATTAGGGATGGTGTTGGGATGTGTGGGTTCCAATTGGGAGACATGGAAGACTGAATGTATGGACTTCATGCTCTTTGAAGGACAGAGGGTGAAAGAGAGTGTATCTGCCTATGCAATAATATCAAAGGGTTCCAAGTTCTTTTTGAATAGTTTCTTTGAGAGACATGTGGTACTAAAGTACTTGGCTTTGACAAAGACCTGATCACTAACTTTGAAGTCTGGTGCTGGAGTTTATTTAGCATCCATAGGATTTTGATATTATTGCTAAGCTAGGCTGATCTCTTCACAGAGGAATTAATAGAGGGAGTCAAGGTCAACAGAGTATTCTCAGGCTCAGGCAGAGGTAAGGTTTTGCTCAGGGTAGACAGTGATGTTGGGGTGGTAGCCCTTATTAGCAAAGAATGGAGACATGCCAATGGTGGCATTTAGAGAATTGTTGTATGTGAACTCTGTGAGGGGCAGGAGTTCAGACTAGTTGTCTTGCTAGTAATTATAGTAGATATGGAGGTACTGCTTCAGGGTCTGATTCATTCATTTTGTTTGGCCATTACCCTTTGGGTGGTAACTGGAGGTAAAGTGTACACAGATGTCAAGAGCTTTATCTAGTGAGTGGAAGAAGTGGAAGAAGAACTCTGAGCCTCAATTGGAGGTGATGTGTGAGGGAACTCCATGCTTTGAGAAAACATGGAGTAGGAAGAGTTTTGCTAACCCTGAAAATGTTACCTTATCATTGGTGAGGATGGATATGCACTGTTTGGACAGTCTGTCCACAACAATGAGAATTGCAGTGTGACCAGAGGACAGAGGTAATTTCTCTATGAAGTTCATGAAGATTGAATTCCATGGCTTCTTGGAGATTGGGAGTTGCTTGAGTAGCCTGTAGGGCTTATGTCTGGGTACCTTGGCTTGAGCACAGGCTGTATAGGATGCAACATACTCTTTTATGAAGGTCTGGATGCCTGGCCAGGTGTATTCTTGGCATATTAGCTCTGATGTCTGGTTTTGTCCAAAGTGACTAAAAAGTGGGTGGTTGTGTTTATAGCAAAGAATGCAACAATGGAGATTATTGGTGTTAGGCATGTAGATGTGGTCATCAAGGTGTAAGAAGCCTTCAGAGTCAATTGACCAATGAGAGTTGGAGGATTTGGAGGAGGTCATGTGGACAAAGGAGATGGAGTCAGAGAAAAGAGCAGAGAGGATGTTGTTATTTAGGGACTTGATGTTGAATAGCAAACTGGCCCAGAGGACTGGAGCTACTAGACACAATGCCTTAAGAAATGACACAAGCTGCTTTTGGGTGCAAACTGGGCAGAAATTCTGGGGGTTAATCAGAGCATAGTCCCTATTCCCCTCTTTAAAATAGATGTCCCAGCATCTAGTGAGGGAATTGGGCTTTGCACCTAACTTACCAGGACAGAAACAGACTACCATATTGAATTGAAAGAGGAACTTCAACCACTGGGCTTGGCACTGGGTGAGGAGTTTGCTGGTGGCAAAATACTTCAAATTCTTGTGATCCATTACTATGTCAACTGGAGTTTCAGAGCCCTTGAGGTAGTGCCACCAAGTCTGGAAGGACTTGAAGATGGTGAGCAATTCCTTGTTGTGAGTGTCATAGTTTAGCTCCAGAGTGAAGAGGGTGCAGGAGAAATATGCTATTAGGCAGACCTCATCATCTGGGCAGTGGAGGGAAAGTGTGATGGCATAATCAGAGGCATCTGTCTTAACAATTAGTGGGGCATCAGGGACCCAGTGGGTGAGGATGGAAGCTGTTAAACTCAGGTTGGATGCTACTCTGAGGGAAACTCCAAATGTCTGGAGTTAAGGGGTTTAGATGGGACTTGGCTTCACCTTATGTGGTGTGCCCTTGCAAAGGATCTGTTATTCTGAATTTATGAAGGGTCAAAGATTGGAGGTTGGAGAGGGAAAGTAGGGGAAGTCAGTCAACAACTTAGAGGATGAGTGGGGAGAGCATCAGATTATGTTGATATTCAAACTGAGGTATACAAGATGTATCTATGGAGTTTATATATAAAGGGACTTGAATGACTAACTTTGGAGTCAGGTGATACTATGTACTGAAGGGGTCAGAGGTAAGATTATGCCAGAGTGCAGCCTCAGAGCTGTGCTCTTAAGCAAGCACCAGTATTGGAGTTTTAACTAAGTGAGAAATGAAATGTAAGATATGAGTAACATATGGGAATGTAATAGGAACAGAGTCAGGGAGAAATACTAAATACAAGTCCAAATGGAGTAGGTACAGAAGGACAGAGGAGAGACAGACCAGAGGTGGTATAAAGGTACCAGAGTTGACTGACAGTATTCCCCTTTTAGGCCTGAATTTTTAAAGGCCATTAATGGTCATGTGATCCCATTGATTGCAGAGTCTGAAAAATTAACTGGTGGAGTAGAGTATCACCTGTGGAGTATATAGTCTGGGTGATATGTGATCAGTTCCTTATCCTCTAACCATCATGTCTAAGTATGCCAATATCAAGACATGGGATGACAAACAACTGGTGAAGTGTGCCAACAACAATAACCAGCTGTGGAAGATGAAGGCAGCAGAGCAGAGGCAGCACATGAAGGTGAGGAGGGAGGAGGAGGAACAAAGAAAGGCAAAGGAGGCTGCCAAAAGGCAGGCAGAGGAAGATGCAAGGCATTGAGCAATGGTCAAGGTGATGGCCAAAAAGAGGATGAGTCCATCATATTGTAAATGATGGAGCTGACAGAGGACAGGTGGAGCAGGTTGCTGTGAAGCAGGGCTCCAGCAAAGAGAAAGGAAAACAGCATATAGAGCCAGTGCTGGAGTGCTGGAAGTGCAAGGATCAGAGGCTGGAGTGCACCCTCAGTTCTAGAAAGGCTACATCATGTGAGGAGTGTCAACATGTCAAGGTGTGATGCAAACAATCCAAAGAGAAGAGAGCAGAGGTGAAGAGAAAGAGAAAGACACACAATGGGGAGAATATGGAGGTACCCCAGAAGAAGGTCTAGTTAGAGGAAATGGAGGGTAAGTCAAAGATGAGGGAGTGTGTGGAGTTGATCACAAGGGCAATCAATGACCATTGGAATGTGGTGTGGAGTTGGCTGGATCTGCTGATCCTAGCAGTGGGCCAGCTGATGGACCTCAAGATCACAGAGATCTACCCAAATAATGAGAATGAGGAGGGATTGGAGGTGAAGGAGTCAGATGAGGACAGAGATGTGTTGTATGTGTTGGAGGATGTGTCTGGTGGTATTAGGGATGTAAAGATAGTTCCTCCCAAAATGTGAATGTTCTTATTTGTCAAGCATGATAAGGTCTGGACTTCTTCAGGTATTGGAGGTGAAAGTCCAAAACTAGCTCCAATGCATGATCTAACTCCATTGTGAGTAGCCACAAAGTTTCTTCATCAGTGCCTTTGTATCCAGACCAGTGGATCAGGTACAGGAGTTTGTGGTTCTTTTGTTGTCAGTCTATCTTTGAGTCCAAGATCTTGGAGATCTCAGAGATCTCATACTCCAGTTCACTGTCAACTTCTACTGGAGGCAGAGGTGGTTGCATGTGATTGGGGATGATATTCAGAGTTGTGGGTTCTAATTGGAAGACATGGAAGATCAGATGTACAGACTTCATGCTCTTTGGAAGGTGGAGGGTGAAAAAGAGTGTATCTGCCTGTACAATGATATTAAAGGTTCCCAAGTTCTTTTCAGAGAGTTTCTTTGAGGGACATGTGATACTGAAGTACTTAGCTTTGATGAAGACCTAATTACTGACTTTGAAGTCCAGTGCCAGAGTTTGTTTAGCATCTGCAGAACCTTGATATTATTGCTGGGCTAGGGCTATCTCTTCATGGAGGAAGGTGTGGAGGGAGTTGAGATTGATGGAGTAGTTTCAGGCTCTGGCAAAGGTGAGATCTTATTGTTACAAATTGTGTATGATACTTGGTGCTATAACTGCACACTAATGTTGCACAAGTACTATTTCATGACTAATTCCTGATCACATGACCACACCATCCCTTCATATTGTCACACCTTCACCCTTCACATTGATCACAATCACAGATTCACCTCTTTACACTCTTCACAACATCACACTGATCACATCTTTCATTCCGATCTTGATCACCTTTCTCATTTCCATCATTCTCTTCAACTAATATGATCACACATTAAGATTGCATCTCAATCATGATCCTGTAAGATCCTAGATGGATCTCTGCCATGATCCCATTCCTTGATCATCACATCTTGTGATTGATCTTCCCCTTTACCCTAGTTCCTGCATCTTTATCTCCACTTCTTCCATTCTACAATGAGATGCCTAATGTTAACCTCATGGACTCTTCCCTTCTATCTTAGTAGCCAGTAGCATTAATCACATATACCCTAGACCCATGACACAGCTTGATCTGTGCTTATTCCTATAATGTATATAGAGGGGTTGTGACAAGGGCTGAATCCCCTAGTCTAATCCACTTGTTTGTACCTCTTCTACCCTGCCTATTAAGGTGGCCTAGTGATGTCTCAAGTAAAGGATGCTATTCACCTACCCACTCTTCATTGAGTGCCTAGGAGTGAGGCTGTCTGAAAATGAAGCTAATTTCTACTCCTTCCCCTTTATTGTTCCATTGTTCACTGTACCTCGCACCACTGAACCACCAATGTTAGGCCAGCAAGCCAACTCATACCTCATCTAGTTCAAGTCACAGAACCTATGAAAGTATGGAAACCATTTGTTGTATTCAGAACCTTTCAGAAAATATTAAAGATCATGTGACATACTCCTCTATCATACCAAGTACTGATGTTATACCTGTGACCTTGAGAGGCTATCATTGCCATGCAGGTCTTATCATATTATAGCATTCACAGATACAGTAACTTAAGCCACTAGTGACATTGCCATCCTAGCTGGAACATATATTGGGGTTATAGAACATACCCACATATCTATGGTGACACCACCCTTGTTTTTAAGGATGACAACCTGGTCAACAGTCATGTGATTACCCAAGAGCTGGAATTCTTGCCCCAAGGCTTGTACACAATTATGCTAGTACCATAGGGTATTAGTATTAGGAGGAGGACAAAACCTAGTTGCAAGAGTACTAGCATTATCAAGGACTTGCAAGAGTAGTTCTGGAGATCATATCTGAAGACATCCCAACTTCATCCTCTCCTTTATCTGTTCTTCCATTTCTGCTGTCCAGCACTCTCTCTATCCAGACATCTATTCTTATAGGATTCATTATATTGTTCCTGGTCATCTGCCAGATTGGTTGGTTATGTTGGCAGCATAGTGTAACTCTTTAGATTCTGCAACACTTTGATTAGGCTGTTTACCAGCCCATGACCAGAAGAGGCCACATTCCCCATCCAAGAACCACTTTAATGACTTCTATGGAACAATGAACTATACCTGTGTCCACCATTGCACCAAACTCCAGATTCACATTGACACTCATGATGTCATATGATAGTGTGGCTGCAGAGCCATTAGAATACTGTCTGTTGAGCCCTTTGCTCTGGATGCCATGATCTCTGAAACTTAGAGTATGTCCAGCAGCAAGTACTTCACTGTTATGACCTTTTCCCCACATACCCTTCAATGATTTCCTTACAACATTCATTCAATACTGATCTCTACATTGAAGATCTTTTTCACAAACCAAAGTCACTCCTTTTGTCAAAGAAGCTTATCAGAAGATTGGTATCAAACTGAAATGCCTTGCTGAAGCCAAGGGTTATAGAGTACAGATCTTGGTGGAATCATGAAAGCAAGCTCTGAAAGAAGTCCCATCTGAAGATTCATTTCATACAAGACAAAATGACACTTCATGTTCCTAAAAACAAAGAAGATAGAATCAACTAGAGGTTGGTCAACAGAGTCTATGAAATATTAACAGGCATCAAACACATCCTTCGAGATGGTCAGGTTAATAAGACCAAATTGCACACCATACTAGACTTTTGTTCAAGAACTGCTTACATTGCCACTCAAGAACTCTTCCTTCAGTACACTTATGATCAAGACACATCAAGCATTCTTCCACAGAATCTCTTCATCAGAGCTCAGCCAAAGAACTAAAAAGAATGGTTGCTTAATTCTGTGGTAATATCTTGTTTCTTTACAAAGTCACTGCTCAAGAAGAAGTTCTGATAACAAGATGGTTAACAAAGTACCTCCTCAAGATTCTTTTCAACTGTGTCAATCCCTTTCTGTTCCTGATATTCCCTCATTGATATTTTCCCACTGATAACATCTTATTCTGACATCCCTTGTTTTCTTTACAGCTTCATTCTGAAATGGCATTAAAACTTATCACAAGCAAGAACAAGAGAAGATGTACAAGACAGATCATAGAATTTTTCAGACTCAAGAAGCAATGAAGCCATATGCCCAGTTAGTCAAAGTTGAAGATATCCAACTGTAAAATGCCTATGGGAAGCTCAGGTTGAAATAGGACTCTGAATGGAATCAAGAACTGTAGCTTTAAAAGATTGTGGATGAAGATATTGGATATCAAGGTGCCCTGTTAGTATGGATAAGTCAAATTGCAATGAAGAAATCTATTTTGAAGATCTTATCAAGTTTTCCTTCTTTTGTTAATGTTCAATGTATACAGAACTCAAACATGCAACTCAAGGCCAAGGCATTAGGTTGTCAAAGTCAAGAAATGTCCAATATGACATTAAACTGTTTCATTGTCTCTATGACTCTGTAAAGATTCTGAAACAATCAGAAACTTATTCAATTCTAGACATGATTTAAAAATGTCTACCCCCAGTACCTGAACAAGTATAGAAACTGTCATAGACAATTTGCACAGTCTCTAAACATGAAAGTTTTCTTCAAGGTCCAATGGTTCAATCATCTGGTGGATGTTTATTCATTCAATGAGAAGTGAGACTGCAAGGTTATTCATTTTAGCAAAAATGAGAACTACAATGAAAAAAAGAATTGAATCAAGAAGAAGATATGACCAAAATGTTGTTAAACTTTTCTGGTGGTCATAACAAGACAATTGATAGAATCTGAACATATTCAGAAACTGTTCAAACCCCTGACTTGAACTTAGTCATTAAAATGTTCCAACAATCCACCTCATTGTAAAATTGGGAAGTTGCATTCAAGGTTCACAAAGATTCAAGGCATCTGTTATTCATTCACAAGAAAGTAAGGCCCATGCCTGAAGATCTGAAGAATCAAGTTCACAATTGTCTTGAAGCAGACATTAAAAACTTTCTGGTGGTTGTTCACTTAACAATCATTAGTTCTAACTATCAAACATAAACATAGTCAACCATGAGTTGTTAAACAGTTTCTAAAATGAACAGAAACTCATTCATTCCTGAACAAGAATTAAAAAGGTTTATTTCTCTTTTCTTTTTAGGAAATATTCTAGATCAAGAATAAGATTGAAGTCCAAGATATTCTATT
>JBBPJS010001306.1:0-11376 GCA_038088835.1 Singerocomus rubriflavus
ATAGTGTCACCACTTCTTTAAAGCTTAGATAATAACTAGTAACTCCTTGTTATAAATTGGGTAATTGCATTCTTCCTTCAAAAATGAATGAGAATAAAAAGCACAAGGATGCCACAAGTCATCATCACATTGCTGTGACAAGACTATGCCAGTCACAAGATTAGAAGTGTCAGCTTCAATTCTCATTGGTTTCAAAGTATCAGAAAAGACAAGGAGGGGAGCGAAGGTAAATTGATGTTTAAGCTTATCAAAAGCTTGTTGCTGTGGTTTTGCCCAGCAGAATTCTGTATTCTTTTTTGTGAGACTCATGAGAGGCTTTGAGATCTCAATGAAATCCTATATAAAGCGATGGTAGTAATTGCACAATCTTAGGAAAGATTGTATATCTTTGAGTTTCTTAGGGATTGGCCATTCCAGAATGGCATCAACTTTTCCTTTTTGCATCTCAACTCCATCCTTGGAAACAATCATACCTAGGAAGTCCACTTTTTCTTGGGAGAAATGACATTTTGATGGCTTGGCATACAAGTCATTATCTTTGAGACATTGCAAAACTTCCTAAACAATGTTTTCATATTACTCTCATATTATCTTTTTTGTGAAGATGTTGACATCATCTAAATAAATTAAAACTATTGCTCATATATTTTCATAAATATTGTTCATCATCTGCTGGAAGATTGTAGGGGAATTTGTTATTCCAAAATACATAATGAGAGGTTCATAGGTGCTCTCAAAGGTAACAAATGCTCCTTTCCATTTGTCGCCTTCTTTAATCCTAACATTGTTATATTTTCAGTGAAGATCCAGAGTGGTGAACATATTGGCACCTTTAAGCCAATCAATAAAAGTGGAGATGAGAGGAAGAGGGTAGGCATTTTTAATGGTGCCTTCATTTAGATATCAGTAATCCATTATCATATGCTTCTTCCCATATTTTTTGGGAATGAAGAAAACAGAAGCTGTCTGTGGAGATTTAGAAGGACAAATATATCCCTTTTTAAGTTTTTTTGACAGAAAAGTATGAACTTCCTTCTGTTCTTGTTCAGATAATGAAATAACTCTTCCTTTCTTTGGGACAAAGTCATTTTTAAGCTCAATGGCATGATCTCATGGCTTTCTCTCTGGCATCCTTTCAGATTCTTTTTCAGAGAATACATCTAGAAAGTTGTGATAAGCCTTGGGAACTTGCTTTTCAAGCTTCTTTTGTTCTTTGATGGTCATCTGAGGCATCTGACAAGCTAGTTGAGAATATAGATTACAAAGAGGGGTGCATTTAGGAAATGAAATAGTTTTTTCAACCCAGTTGATGTTAGGGTTGTGGTGAGCAAGCCAATTATAATCTATAATAATATAATGCATGCCAAGAGTAGAGACTAAAGCATCCAGTGCTTTGGTATGCCCTTGAATAGTTATGAAAAGAGTGATGTAATGCAAAATGGAACCTTGAAGATTCTTGAAACCATCAGCATTGATAGCATCTAAAGGTTTTGGCAGAGGCTGTATAGGTAAATGATATTATTCAACAACTTGTTGATCTATAAAGGTATTACAAGCCCCTGAGTCAAGAAGAGCTTTCAACTTGACCAGACAATTATTATTTTTGTCTTTTACATTTATTTAACATGAGATATTGAATTCTCTGTAATAAGAGAAAGAACTAGGAGGTTTATAAGTTATGAAATGGACTTTAACTCACCTTAACAGGGAATTAAGCACACTATATTTGAGATCTGATGCCATGCTCAAATAAGACATCCTGACAAATACACCAAAAGTGGTTTTGATTGCAAAGTCCAGCTCTGAACTGTTATGTGTTGCCTTGAGTGAAAGCAGCACATAGCCCTTGTGACAAAGCTGAGGTCAATGGTTTATACGAGGGTTAGGAGGGCATAGCATATAGCACTCCAACAAGATTTGCCCAGTTGTAAGAACTGAGGCATGTGGTGACAAAGGGGCAGCAACTAAGATTGCTAAGATATAGTGTACGAAATAGTACAAGGGAGACAAAAGTAAAGTATCATACGAGTGCATACAGGTATATATAGGTGTGTGAACTGTGCACAAACCATACTCTAGGGCAGGTGTGAGAATGTACCCAAGTATTGGTATCCTATGGCATAATGAGAGCTATCTGTAGTATTAGTGATCAATAGTGTATGCCAAACATTGATAAGGTTATGACAAGGTTATGAAAAGGGAATGCTGATGAATTGGGAACCAAGCTGTGTATGGAAATGAAAAGCAGAAGAAGAAGCACAGTCAATGGCATGGGGAATGGAAGTGATGAGTCAGCATTCGAGACACAAGACATAAAGGTGGCACTTAGTGTACTGCATAGGCTAGTATCACAAGTAGTGAAAAGAGCATAGTGAAGGAAAATTGTAACATGAACTATCAAATATATTAGTGGAATTAGAAGTTAAGCTAGAACTGTCAGTTGTAATGGAAGAAGAAGAAGAGTTACATAAAAGTCCATAACCATTGATACCCCTATTATTTTTGATCTTGCTTAGTTTAAAGAAATGTTGTTTGCAGCAGCAGCATGTGCTTTAGCAGTGAACTTATCTCTATAATATGTCTTGGCTTCTTCAGTCATGTATATAGTATGGGCAGATATGCTGAACTGGGGAGTAGATGTAGCATAGGAAGATGGACCAGCTTGTGGAACAGTTGCTTGTTGCATGACTTGGTATGAGTCATGCATGTCATATAGTTGGGCTGAATGTTAGCCATTCTTGTTGGGTTCCTGGGAGAATTCAGTTCCCACCATTTAAGTCATAACATACTCCTGTTCAACAGGAGGAGAGTGATAAAATGAGGGTTGACCCCATTGATCATACATGATCTATTGTCTAACAAAATGTCTGAGGTTTGTTTGACAATTGGCATAAATGTGTTCAGATTTTTCACAACTGTAGCAAAGTCATGGGGGTGTGAACCAGTTATTAATAGGAGGAGGATGATTTGTGGGCATAGTCTGCTGGACACTTATGTTCATAGAGGCACCTTGTCCAGGTTGAGTGCCTGTTGCAGTAAAACATGGAGGCAGAGAACCATATGGAGCAGAATATTGAGAATTAGGAGACCACAAACATGGTTGGGGTCATTGCATAATTCAAGGTGGTGGTATATTGGATCTAGGCTGAAATGAAGCAAAGTTGCCTCATTCCTCTCATTCTTTTTCAAATGACATTCCTACTTTTTGAATTTTGATATATCACTCTTTCCAAGTTGCATTGTGTTTCCACAAATTAACTTGGTGGTAGATAGGGCAGTCTACCAAATGTTTAAGTAGGATGAGTGCATAGTCATCCACTACCTCTGCTTTGTCAGCCAGCATCTTGAACCTGGAGAGCCAATCAAAGGTGTTATGACTGTTTTGTTTTAGATTTTCTAGTTTAGTTAGAAACTCATGTGCTAGTGAGTTAATGCAGAAGTAATGAGCAATCTTGGCTTTTAATATATCCCAATCGAGCCATGCTGCATCTCCTTTTCAGTTGACTGTCAGATTGCCTTGTGTGTCCAGCAGCTATTCTTTTTCTCCTTTCATACAATCTTCAATTTTGAGATGTGCAAATAAAGCTACATTGCCTCCTTTGAATCTAGAGAAAACAGCTATGCATCAGAGCTTGTCTAAGCCCCATTGCTGGACATCTTGCCAAACCTGAACCTTAGTCAGCCATAGCTATAAGGTTTCTCATTTACCATCCTAGTTTCCTGGGTCAGCAATCTTTTTCATAACATCTTTTTGATGTGACTGGAAATTAATGTTCAAAGTAAGTTGAACAAGGTGGTTGAGAATATCAGCGAGCTGTTGGTTGGTAGACATGCTTGGAGGTGCAGTGGGAGTAGGTGAGGCTGGAGGAGAGTAGTGTGGGGTATTTACTGGAGAATTAGAGTTGTCATCTGGATCAGGAATTCTATGATAAGAAGCAAATGGATCAAAATGTGTATTGGTAGAGGATTTAAACAATCAGGCCTAGAGACCATAAAGTGTATTGACAGGAACATAAATTGAAATGATGCTTGGTGTTATGTGCAACCCAGGCAGGGCAACATGTAGACCTTCAGTGACTCATTCAAGGTGCTCCACCTTGCAACGAGCTTTATAAATGCACTAGGAAGCTCCTTATGGGTTAGGGGCAACTGCAATGAAGCAGGCTATACCAGAAAGGTTAGCCTGGGAATGAGAGGATGGTCCACATAACTAGGACCTGAGGGGATGCCAAAGGGGTTACTCAAGAGATCATTGGGAGACTTGCTGAGCAACAGAGCCAAATAGGGAGGCAAAGGAGGAAGCAAGCAACTACATTGCAAGCTATAAAATGGAGGTACAATGTGTAGGGTTACACAAGGGAACAATGTGCAAGGTGAAAGAGAATGGAAGGTAGAAGGTAGGACAAAGTTAGAGACTAGCTATGGGGGGTTCAGGTATATATATGTGTACTAGCCATGCTGTAGGGCAGGCTGGGAAACTATGGGTAAAAAGGAAGGTCATAGGGTATGTCTAAATGGAAAGATATGTGCTTGGGAAGCAGAAAGCCATGAAGGAACACAAGGAGATGGTTGAAGAACCATTGACTGTGAATAGTGAATATCAAATGTGAACAATGAAGAATCAAAGGAAGCTCATCAGGGAATGGAATAGAAGATCAGAAGATGAAGCCCTGATGGGTATGACTAGGTTACATTATGTGGGTAACTTGTTGTGACTTGAGAGGTGGGCTAGGGGTGAGATGCAAGATACAGGACATGAGACATGTGATGTGCATATGATGAGTGGTGTGGGTCTCCTTGAGCATGTGACTAAGGTCATGTGGGTACATCAGGTGACTGGGAAGTTACAGGATCACTGGGTCAGGTGTGAGTCTTGTTGGAGGCAAGGTATGCACTTTGGAGGTGCAGTACAAGTCTAGGGGTGCAGATGTAGTCAAAGTGTATGAGGGAAAAGTGTATGTAGAGGGAAAATATGTAACACTTGGCACCCAACAAAGCTATCTTTTTCTTATGCTCTGACTTCTTTTTCTTCAGAGCCTTAACCTTTGCCTCAGCAGCCTCTAACTTTCTGTTAGTCCTACCAAGATGTTCTTTCTCATGATGCATAAAATACTTATTTGTGATTGGATGGAAGTGCTTAGCTAAGCACCAATCAATCCAATCTTCTAGGAGGGCTGGTTCTGAAAGAATGTATTGGTGGATCTGATCTAACACATCTGAAGTGACCTTGTTTTTGTAATCAAGGTAATTATAGAGCCCAAAGGGCACAGAAGAAGAGTCTTATGAAAGGATTCAGTGGGGACCCCAAATCTGGGGGTTGCAGGCAGGGAGATTGGCATAAGAACTGGCTACAATGAACTGTTCCCTTTCTTTTTTGGCAAGGGGGTATTGGGCATAAAGGCCAAGCCCAATATTATCCTGAACCAGATGGTTGTTTGAATTAATGGAGTGGCTATAAAAGTGAGAAGGGTACTGAAGGAATGGGGTGGTAGACACTAAATCACAAAGAAAGATCAGGCACATAAAACAGTCTAATCCAAGTGTTGCACTTCCTAGGGGAACACTATACTTCTGGACAAACAATCACAAAGACTTGCACTTTTGCAGATACCATGCAGAGTCTTGCCACACAAAGTACAAAGACACAATGATAGAAGGAAAGATATGATGGTAAAGTGGAGTAGTATCCTTAAGAACTCAACCTTACTAGGAGATGAATATCCAAGTGGATTAGACTAAGGGGGATCAGTTGAATACACCCCATATTTATACTACAAGAGAATGTGCACAGACCAGGTGACATCATAGATGAGAAGATGATAAGAATAGAAAGATGAAATGGAAATGAATACCTCACTGCATGCATGAGGCATCATAATGGAAGAGAAGGAAAGAAGCAACAGAAATGAAAAGAAGGCTTCTTTTATAAAATGGAAATTAAAAAGGCTATGCTCATAAGGCAGCCTATAGATATGACATCATTAGTCTAGGCCTGATCATGTGATTAGTCATGTGACCTGTCACCTGACCTAGTCATGGGATGAAGATAAGATAAAAGATTAGATCAAAAGATAAGATAAAGAAAAAGAAAGAAAAATGCAAAGGAAATGTACAATGTTATAATAACTTTGCTGTAGACTTGTACAATTCTTTTACTTTCCTTCTATCTTATCTTATCTTTCAACATCACATGACTAGGTCATGTGACTGATCACATGATCAGTCTAGACCTATGATGTCATTATGATATCATGCCTATAGGCAACCTCATATTGAGGTCTAGGCTTTTTCAGAAGCTTCTATTTTTCATCTCCATTTTATAGGAAGCTTTTTTTCATCTCTATTTACTTCTTTTCATTTCCACACACTTCTCTTTCATTCTAATGCCTCATGGTGTGCTTTCTTTTCACATCTTATCTATGACATCAGTTGGTCCATTTGCATTTCCTATAGTATATAAAGGAACTGTCTTTGGCTGTCATCTCTCAGTCTAATCCATTTGATTACTTGTCACATCTAGTAAAGTGAGACCTAAGAGTTACCCTCTATTTTCTACACTTTTCCTCATCATAACATCATCTCATTGTTCCAAGACCACTTAAGGGATCATAACACAAAAATTTGTTTTTGATATAGTTTGGTTTCATATCACTTGGATTAGACTACTTATTTTGCCTGGTCTTCATTGATCGTCCAGTGTTTAACCCTCGTACCCCACCTCTGTTTTATTGAGAGCCATCTCCTTTCTGTTGCAGAACTGAAGAGTTCTGCTACTCTACCAACTAAACCCAACAACCTGGCAGATGACCAGAATGAATGATACAGGGCTAAATCTATAATGTCAGATAAAGGAATGGTGCTAGGACAGCATGAGGGAATGTGGATAAAGGAAAGGGCAGCGCATTGAGGAGACTTCCTATACAAGATCTCCAGGACTACTCTTGCAAGTCCTTGATAGTAATCATACTCTTGTAATGATGCTCTGTTTTCCTCCTAATACCTAACCTCTAACAGGAAAGGCATAATTGTGTTTATACCATGGGGCAAGAATTCAGGTACTCAGGTAATCACGTGACTATTAACCAGGTTGTCATCCTTGAGAATGAAGACAGTGTCACCATAGATGCATGGGTATGTTCTGGTAACCCCAATGCATGTCCCAACTAGGAGCACTATGTCACTAGTGGCTTAAATATCTGTATAGTCTGTAATACAAAATATGATAAGATTCTTCAGCAGTGAGAGCTTCTCAGAATCGCAGGTATAACATCAGGAACATTATGATGATGGTTCCCATCACATGATCTTTAGTAGTTTTCGGTGGTTTGATAATCTTTCAATGAATGTCTTCCATACTGTTATAAATTGTGTATAATACTTAGTATAATGACTGCATGCTTGCATTGCATGAGTACTTCTTTATGACCAATCCCTAATCACATGACCACATTGTTCCTTCACATCAGTCATGCCCTTAACCCTTCATGTTGATCACATTCTATGTTTCACCTCTTCACACTCTTCATGACATCACCAATCACATCTTCCATTCCAATCTCAATCTCTCTTTCTTCATCTTTGCCCTTACCATCTAATTGGTATGATCACCAATTGAGATTGCATCTTGATCATGAACCCTGCAAGATCCTAGATGGATCTCTGCCACAATCCTCCTTTTTGATCTTTCACATCTTGTAATTGATCTCCCATCTTAGATTAAACCCTGCACTTCATATCCGCTTCTTCCATTCTGATATATGAAGTGTCTAACCTTTTACTCATGGACTATACCCTTTATCCTACTAGCCTATAGCATTAATCCCATATACCCTAGACCCTCATCACAGCTTGATCTATGCACAATCTTGTAATGTATAAGTAGTGGGGTTATGAGTACAAACTGTTCCCCCAGCCTAATCCACTTGTTACCTTGCATCCTATCCTGCCTACCAAGGTGGCCTAGTGACTAAGTACAAGTAAGGGATGTTATTTGCCTAGCCATCCTTCATTGGATCCCTAGGAGTGAGATGTCTGGAGATAAAGCCAAACCCTCCCCTCTTCTCTCATTGTTCCATTGTCAGTATCTTGCACCATTAAACTGCCAATGTCAGGCCAGCAAGTCAACTTGTACCTTGGCTAGTTCAGCCCCAAAACCTATGCAAGTATGGAATCCATTCATTGTATCAAGAACCGAATCATAAAAGTATCAAGACCTACATAACAAGAAACTCCATCATAATGTTTCTCAATGTTATACCTGTGGATCATAGAAGCTCTCACTGCTGTTGATTCTTATCATATTAGTTTTACTGGTTACAGATATTTAAGCCACAAGTAGCAACACATTTCTCATTGGAACATACATTGGGGGTTATCAAACAGACCCACATATCTATGGTGACAATGCATCATTCTTAAGAATGACAACCTGGTAAATAATCACATGATTACCCAAGTACCTGAATCCTTGCCCCACAGTATGAACACAATTATGCCTTTCCTGTTAGGGGTTGTTATGAATTGTGTACAATACTTGGTACAATGACTGCATGCTTGCATTGCATGAGTACTTTTTAATGACCATTCCCTGATCATGTGACCCCTCTCATTCCCTTCTGTTACAAATTGTGTATGATATTTGGTACAATGACTGCTATGTTTGCATGCACGAGTACTCAATCATAACTTTCCCTGATCATGTGACCTTCCTTGTTCCCTTCACATGATCACATCTTCACCCTGTCACATGATCACATCTCCTATCCTTTTCTTTCACACCTTCATGACATCACTGATCACTCTTCCATTCTGATCACCTCACCTTTCTCATCTCCATTGTTCCCTTCAATTGGTATGATTATTCTCACAAACCCTGCAAGATCCTAGATGGATCTCTGCCATGATCCCATTCCTTGATCATCACATCTTGTGATCGATCTTCCCTTTACATTAAACCCTGCATCTTCATATTTGCTTCTTCCATTCTTTCATATGAGATGCCTAACCTTTGCCTGCAGGACTTTATCCTTTACCTTACTATCCAATAGCATTAATACCATTATACCCTAGACCCAGTCACAGCTTGGTCTGTGCACTTTCCTGTAAATGTATATAAGGGGTTATGAGTACAGGCTGTTCCCCCAGCCTAATCCACTTGTTGTTACACCACCTAGAGAACAACTATACTTTTTGAGCAGCAACAGCTAGGGCTTGATATGTAGATACTATGCAGGGTCTTGCCACACAGTCCACAAAGGTAAACACACAAAGGTAAATGAGAAATGGTGGAAAGGATAGAGTGAAGTAATATCCTTAAGGACTCAACCTAGCTAGGAGTTGAATATCCAAGTGGATTAGACTGAGAGGGATCAGTTGCAATACACCCTGTATTTATACTACTGTACAATGTGCATGGACCAGGTGACATCATAAATAAGGTGTGAAAAAGAAGAAGTGGAGATTAATGCCTTAAGGCATCAAAATGGAAGAGAAGAAAAAAAGCAACAGAAATAAACAAAAGGCTTCTTTTATAAATGGAGATTAAACAGGCTGTGCCCATGAGGCAACCTGCATGCATGATATCATTGGTCTAGGCCTGATCATGTGATCAGTTATGTGACCTGTGACCTGACCTAGTCATGTGATGAAGATAAGATAAAAGATAAGATCAAAAGATTAGATAAAGAAAAAGAGAAAAAAGGGTAAAGAAAATGTATGATGTCATAACACTTGTTACCTCGCATCCTATCCTGCCTACCAAGGTGGCCTAGTGACTAAGTACAAGTAAGGGATGTTATTTGCCTAGCCCTCTTCATTGAGCCCTAGAAGTGAGACGTCTGGAGATAAAGCCACTTCTCCCCTCCTCTCTTCATCGTTCCATCATTAGTATCTCACACCACTGAACTGCCCAATGTCAGGCTAGCGAGCCAACTTGTACCTTGGCTAGTTCAAGTCATAGAATCTATGCAAGTACAGAAGTTATTCATTGGAAGTACCATTATATTAGAAACATACTAAAAACCACATGACCAGGACTCCATTGTAATGTCCCATGATGTTATACCTGCAGGTTATAGAAGCTATCATTGCTGCTAACCCTTATCATATTCATACAATGAACTATACCAATATTTAAGCCACAAGTAGCATTGTGTCTCTCATTGGAACATTCTTTGGGGTCATCGAACATACTCAAGGATCTATGGTAATACTGACTTCATTCTCAAGGGTTGCAACCTGGTAATAGCTATGCGATCACCCAAGGCTCAGAACTCTTGCCTCAAGAGCTGCACATGATTATGCCTTTTCTATTAGGAGTTAGATATTAGGAGAAAAACAAAGCATTGTTGCAAGAGTATGATCACTATCAAGGACTTGCAAGAGTAGTCCTGGAGTTTCTGATTATAGATAGTCCCATGACATGCAATCCTTTCCTTTATTCACAGACCTCAAAACTATTCTAGTCACTATTCCTTATCCCAACTAGAAGGTTTAGCCCTGTACTGAGATCTCTGATTGTCCGCTGGGTTGGTTGGGTTGTTTGGCAGAGTAGCATAACTCTTTGGTTCCACAACATCTTCACATTGTCACATCTTCACCCTTCATGTTGATCACAATCACAGTAACACCTCTTCACATTCTTCACGACATCACCAATTATCTTTTATTTTGATCTCAATTTCTCTTCCTTCATTTCCATTATCCCCTTCAATCAGTACAATCACTCATCGAGATTACATCTTGATCACAAACCCTGCAAGATCCTAGATGGATCTCTGCCACGATCACTCTTTCTGATCATCACATCTTGTGATCAATCATCCCCTCTACCCTAGTCCCTGCAGTTCATATCCACTTTGTTTCATTCTTCAAAAGAACTGCCTAATGTTTTCCTCATAGACCTTACCCTTTAATCTTATTAGCCTATAGCACTAATCCTGTATACTCTAGACCCTAGTGTACAGCTTGATCTGTGCACTCTCCTGTAATGTATAAGTAGTGGGATTATAAGTAGAGCTGTTCCCTCAGCCTAATCCACTTGTTTCCTCGCATTCTACCCTGCCTACTAAGGTGGCCTAGTGACAACAGTCAAGTAAAGGATGTTATTCATCTAGCCCTCTTCATTAAGCTCTAGGAGTGAGTGTTATGGCAATGGTACTATACTCGTATGAACAACCCTTGAGTGGTCTTTGAGACGATACGAAGGATTGATGGTTCGATGAAGAGGTAGAAGAGTAGAGGGTAATCCTTAAGTCTCACTTCCTACTAGAGGACGAGTAACTAAATGGATTAGGCTGAGGGACGACAGCCAAAGACAGTCCCTTTATATACTACAGAGTAGTGCGCACAGACCAAATGATGTCATAGATAAGGTGT
>JBBPJS010001307.1:0-11367 GCA_038088835.1 Singerocomus rubriflavus
TGTTACTAGTAGCTTAAGTTATTGTATCTGTGTCTGTAATATGATAAGATTTATCAGCAATGGTAGCTTCTCTAGGTTGCAGATATAACATCAGTAGTCAGTATGATGGAGACTACATCATGTGATCTTTAATAGTTTTGAGGTTTGGTTCTTGATACAATGAATGGGTTCCATACTTCTGGTACTGGGATCTGAACTGGACAAGGTACAAGTTGGCTCACTGGCCTGACATTAACAGTTTGGTGATGTAAGGATCAGTTTGATGGAACAATAGGGGAGAGGGAGGGAGGTTAGCTTTATCTCCAGATGTGCCTTACTCCCAGGGACTCAATAAGAGCTGATAGGCAAATAGCTGTTCTTTACTTGTACTCATCACTAGGCCACCTTATGAGGGCAGAGTAGAAGAGAAGGTAACAAGTGGATTATGCTGGAGGAACAGCCTGTACTCATAACCCCTTATATACATTACAGGATAGTGCATGGACCGTGCTATACACTAGGTTCTAGAATATGTATGATTAATGCTAGTGGACAATAAGATAAAGGGTAGTGTTCATGAGGTAAAGGTTAGGCATTCATATGGAGTGGGAAAATGAAGAGTGGATATGAATGCAGGGAATATGGTAGAATGGAAGATCAATCACAAGATGTGAAAGATCTGGAAGAGAAATCATGGCAGAGATTATTGAGATCCTGCAGGGTCATGATCAAGATGTTATCTTAATGAGTGATTGTACCAACCAAAAGGTAAGGGCAGAGATTGAGAGGGGGAGGTGATTGAGAATGAAAGATAATTGGGGTGATTTGTGAAAGAGGTGAAGAGGTGAAGAGATGTGATAGATGTGAAGGGTCAGGGGTGTGATTGATGTGAAGGGATGGAGATGTCACATAATCAGGGAAAAGGGTTGTTATGAGCACTTGTGCAATGCAAGTGTGTAGTCATAGTGCTAAGTATCATACACAATTTGTAACACATAGTAAGCGAATAAAGAAAGGGGGTGAAGGAGGGATGGTTAGCTTTATCTCCAGGGTAGTGCCTCAACCTTGGGCACTCAGTTAAGAGTGGGTGAGTGAATAGCTAGACCCCTTTACTTGCATATTCTTAACATCACTAGGCCATCATTGCTGGCAGAGTAGAAGAGGTAATGAACAAGTGGATTAGGCTGGGGGACTCAGCCTCTTGCACAACCCCTTTATATATGTTATAGAAATGTGCACAGACCAAGCTATGGCAGGGTCTAGGGTATACAGGTATTAATGCTATAGAACAATAAGATAAAGGGTAAAGTTCAGCAGGCAAAGGTTAGGCATTCATCTGAAAAGATCAGAAGTGGAGATGAATGTAGAGAAATACTTTACAATGAAAGATTATCACAAGATGTGAATGATTAAGGGGAGGATTGTGGCAGAGATTCCATCAAGGGTTCTGCAGGGTTGTAATCTAGATCAGATGATCTAGATGAGATATTGTACTGATTGGGAAATGCAGTGTTGAGTGATCAGAGAAACACTATACAACCCTGCCTATCTTCCATCACCATAACCTGTTGGGTGATCTGGCATCACCAACTGAATCCTTGAGTAGTCATGGAGAGAAAGAGTGCTGAATAGCAAAAGGGAATCAGAGTGAGGAAAGGGTGATCTTCAACACCTTGACAAACTATTGCATTGTTAGTATGACAGGCACTATTGCAGCACTGTTGTTGCAGAACCAAAGAGTTATGCTACTCTGCCAAACAACCCAACCAACCCAGCAGACGACCAGAGATCTCAATACAGGGCTTAAACCATAGATGTTGGATAAAGAAATGATGACTAGAATAGTCTTGAGGTCTGCAGATAAAGGAAAGGACTGCACATCAGGGGAAACATCTAATACAGGAGCTCCAGGACTACTCTTGCAAGTCCTTGATAGTATCCATACTCTTGCAATAGTACTTTGTCTTCCTCCTAATATCTAACCCCTTAATGGGAGAGGCATAATCATAGTCAGACCTTGGGGTGAGGATTCTGATCCTTGGGTGATCATGTAGCTATTACCAGATTGCAACCCTTGACAACAAAGTCAGTGTCACCATAGATCCTTGGGTATGTATGATAACCCCAAAGAATGTCCCAATGAGAAATGCAGTGCTACTCATGGCTTAAATATCTGTAAACAATTTCTAATATGATAAGACCTATTAGCAGTGAGAGCTTCTTTAGATCACAGATATAACATCAGTAGTTGGTATAATGGTGTTGCAGAACCAAAGAGTTTCGTCTACCCAACCACAACCTGTTATGAATTGTGTACGATACTTGGTACAATGACTGCCATGCTTGCATGCATGAGTACTCAATCATGACTTTCCCTGATCACATGACTTCCCTTGTTCCCTTTACATCGTCACATCTTCACCCTTCACGTGTATCACATCTCCTATCCTCTTCCTTCACCTCTTCACAACATCACCGATCAATCTCTTATCTCGATTACCTCCCCTTCTTCATTTCCGCCTTTCCCTCCAATTGGTACGATCACTTATCGAGATTGCATCTCGATCATGACCCTGCAAGATCCTAGATGGATCTCTGCCATGATCTCCTCTCCGATCAGTCACATCTTGTGATCGATCATCCCCTCTATCCTAGTCTCTGCACTTTCATATCCGCTCTTCCATTCTGATATATGAAGTGCCTAATATTTCCCTCATGGATCCTTCCCTTTAATCTAGTAGTCCAATAGCATTAATATCATATACCCTAGACCCTCGTCACAGCTTGGTCTGTGCATGATTCCTGTATCTATAAGTAGTGGGGTTATGAGTAGGGCTGTTCCCCCAGCCTAATCCACTTGTTTCCTCACGTCCTACCCTGCCTACCAAGGTGGCCTAGTGACAACAGTACAAGTAAGGGATGGTATTCGCCTGGCCCTCTTAACTGAGCCCTAGGAGTGAGCCATCTGGAGATAAAGCTAACCTCCACTCCCCTCCTCATCGTTCCATCGTTCATCGATCCTGACAGTACCGAACCGCCAACGTTATGGCCAGTCAGCAAGCTCATTCAAGCGCTAGTACAGAACCCAGTACCTAGAAGAATGGAAGACATTCGTTGTACCAAGAACCATACCAGAAACTATCAAAGATCACGTGATGTACTTCTCATCATATCAAGTACTGATGTTATACCTGCGACCACAAGAGGCTACCGTTGCCATAATGGTCTTATCATATTAGTTCCAGTGTTCCCAGATATTTAAGCCATGAGTAGCATTGCATCTCTCGTTGGAACATCCTTTGGGGTTATCATACATACCCAAGGATTTATGGTGACACCGCTTTTGTTCTTAAGAATAGCAACCTGGTCAACAGCTACACGATTACCCAAGGCTCGGATTCCTCGCTCCAAGAGCCAAACATAATTATGCTACAAACATTAGGTTGTAGTGTTAGGAGGAAGACAGAACCCTAGTGCAATAGTCTAGTGGTTATCAAGGACTTGCAAGAGTAGTCCTGGAGTTCATTCATAGAAGATAGTCCCGATTCAGTCCTCATCTTTATCTGAACCCTCATCCCTGCTGTTCAGCACTCTCTACCTCTGGACGTTATCTCAAGGACTCCTCGTATCATTTCCTGGTCATCTGCCGGGTTGGTTGGTTATGTGGTTGGGTAGACAGAACTCTTTGGTTCCGCAACACAACCTAACCAACCTGGCGAACGACCAGGGAATGATACAAGGAGTCCGAAGAGAGATAACATCCGGAAAGGTAGAATGCTAAACAGCAAAGAGGGGAATTGGAATGAGGAGAGGACTGAGATGGGGGGACTTCCTAATATAAGATCTCCAGGACTACTCTTGCAAGTCCTTGATAGTACCATACTCTTGCAATGATACTCTGTCTTCCTCCTAATACTAATATTCTATGGTACTAGCATAATCGTGGTCGCACCTTGGGGCAAGGATTCCAGTGCTTGGGTAATTGTGTAGCTGTTACCAGGTTGCTATCCTTGAAAGCAAAGATGGTGCCACCATAGATACGTGAGGTCTGTTCTGATATGATGACCCTCAATGTATGTCCCAATGAGAGATGCAATGCTACTTGTGGCTTAAATATCTGTATTCTGTATTGTCCGTAATATGATAAGGATCAGCAGCAATGATAGCTTCTATGATCCGCAGGTATAACATCATGGGACATTATAATGATGGTCCTGATCACATGGGTTTGATAGTAGAGCAGTTCGTTATCTTCCAATGAATATGTTCTGTACTTTCATATGTTTTGGATTCTGAACTAGATGCAGTATGAGTTGGCCCTCTGGCCTTACATTGGTGGTTTGGTATCGAGAGGGACTGATGATGAATCAATGGAGAGAGAAGGGGAGGTTTGGCTTTATCTTCAGACATGCCTCACTTCTAGAGCTCAATGAAGAGGGCTAGGTGAATAGCTGTCCTTTACTTGAGTTAACATCACTAGGCCACCACAAGGGTAGGGTAGGAGAGGTAACAAGTGGATTAGGCTGGGGGAACAGCCTGTACTCATAACCCCTTATATATGTTACAGGAAAGTGCACAGACTGTTGCGGAACCAAAGAGTTCCGTCTACCCAACCACAACCTAACCAACCCGGCAGATGACCAGGGAACGATATGATGAGTCCTACGAGATAACATCTGGATGAGAGAGAGTGCTGGACAGCGGAAAAGGGAATCAGATATAATGATAGGACTGAGGCGAGGGGACTTTCTATATGAGATCTCCAGAACTACTCTTGCAAGTCCTTGATAACCACTAGACTATTGCACTAGGGTTCTGTCTTCCTCCTAACACTACAACCTAACATGTGTAGTGTAATCATGTTTGGCTCTTGGGGCAAGGGTTCCAAGCCTTGGGTAATTGCATGACTATTACCAGGTTGTTAACCTTGAAAGTGAAGATGGTGCCACCATAGATATGTGAGGTCTGTGCTGGTACAATAACCCTCAACATATGTCCCAATGGGAGATGCTATGCTACCTGTGGCTTAAATATCTCCATGGTACTCGTAATATGATAAGGGTTAGCAGCAATGATTGCTTCTATAATCTGCAGGTATAACATCGAGGAACATTATGATAATGGTTCCTTGTCATGTGGTCTTTGATAGTAGATAGTTCGTTATCTTCCAATGAATGTGTTCCATACTTTCATAGGTTCTGGGTTCTGAACTAGACGCGGTATGAGTTGGCTCTCTGGCCTTGCATTGGCAGTTTGGTATTGAGAGGGACTGATGATGGTATGATGAGGAAAGGAGGGGAGGTTTGGCTTTATCTCCAGGCATGCCTCACTCCTAGGGCTCAATAAAGAGGGCTAGGCGAATAGCTGTCCTTTACTTGAGTTAACATTACTAGGCCACCATTAAGGGCAGGGTAGGAGAGGTAACAAGTGGATTAGGCTGGGGGAACAGCCTGAACTCATAACCCCATATATATGGTTACAGGAAGTGCACAGACCAAGCTGTGACTAAGGTCTAGGGTATATGCTATTAGTGCTATTGGCTAGTAGGATAAAGGGTATAGTTCATGAGTAAAAGATTAGGCATTCATATGGAGTGGAAATATAAAGAGCGGATATGAATGCAGGGAGTAAGGTAGAATGAAAGATCGATCACAAGGTGTGATTGATCAGAGAAGGGATCATGGCAGAGATCCATCTAGGATCTTGCAGGGTCATGATTGAGATGTAATCTCGATAGATGATCATATCAATCGAAGGGTAAGGATGGAGATGAAGAAGGGGAGGTGATCAGGAATGGAAGATGATTGGTGTGACTTCATGAAGAGTAAAGAAAGAGGAATGTGAGATGTGAAGACATAACAGGGTGAAGTCGTGAAGGTGTGAAGGGGGCGAGAGTGGTCATGTGATCAGGGATAAGTCATGAAGAGTAGTTGTGCATGCAAGCAAGCAGTCATTATACCATTGTATTGTTAAGTTTGTACACAAATTCGTAACACAGACCCAGCTGTGACTATGATCTAGGGTATACGCTATTAGTGCTATTGGCTATACTATATGAAAGGGCAGTGTTTATGAGGGAAAGGTTAGGCATTCATATGGTGGAGAAATGGAAGAGTGGATATGAATGCAGGGTCTAAGATATAGGGGAAGATCAATCATCAAGATGTGAACGATCAAAGAAGAGATCGTGGCAGAGATCCATCTAGAATCTTGCAGGGTCATAATCTTGATGTAATCTCGATGTGTGATCATACCAATTGGAGGGTAAGAGTGGAGATGAAGAAAAGGGATCAAGATCAGAATGGAAGATGTGATCAGTAAGGTCATGAAGAGCAAAAGGAAGAGAGAGTAATGATGTGAAAACATGACAGGGTGAAGATGTGAAGGTGTGAAGGGAACAAGGGGAGTCACGTGATCAGAGATAAGTCATGAAGAGTACTCATGCATGCAAGCAAGCAGTCATTGTACCATTGTAATCATTAAGTTCATACACAAATTTGTAACAGATGGAGACTACATCACATGATCTTTAGTGTTTCTTTGGTTTGGTTCTGGATACAATGAATGTCTTCCATTCTTCTCTGTTACTGGGATCTGTATGAGTGCTTGAATGAGCTTGCTAGCTTGGCCATGGTTTGGTGGTATGGTGGTGCTAGGACGATATGATGGAACAATAAGGGGAGGAGGGGAGGTTTAGCTTTATCTCCAAACATCTTACTCCTAGGGCTCAGTGAAAAGGGCTAGGCGAATAACATTTTTTACTTGTACTTAGTCACTAGGCCACCTTGGTAGGCAGGGTAGAATGTGAGGTAACAAGTGGATTAGGCTGGGAGAACAGTCCTACTCATAACCCCACTACTTATACATTACAAGATCATGCACAGACCAAGCTGTGACAAGGGTCTAGGGTATAATGGGATTAATGCTGCTGGAGGATAAGATAAAGAGTAATGTCTGTGTATGAAATGTTAGGCAGCCTCATGTATCAGAATGGAAGAAGCAGATATGAGATGCAGGGTTAATATATGATGAAAGATTGATCATCAAGATGTGACTGATCAAGGGGAAGATCATGGCAGAGATCCATCTAGGATCTTGCAGGGTTCATGATCAAGATGCAATCTTGATAAGTAATCATACTGATCAAAGGGTAAGGGTGGAGATGAAAAAAGAGTGATCGAGATTGGAATGAAAGATGTGATTGGTGATGTCATGAAGGTTGTGAAGAGGTGCTAACTGTGAATGTGATCAATGTGAAGAGTGAAGGCATGATAATGTGAAGGGAATGAGAGAAGTCACATGATCAGGGATGAGTCATAAGAAGTACTCATGCATGCAAGCAAGCAGTCATAGTACTAAGTATCATACACAATTCATAACAACTGTCCACATCCTCCTAATACCAGCACCTATGAGACTGGCATAATTATGGTCAACCTTTGGGGCAAGAAGTCCAGGTCTTGGGTAATTGCATAGCTATCTCCAGGTTGCCAACCTTAAAAGCTGGTTAGTGGTGCCACCCCATCTTGAGGTCTCCACACAGTTACCCAATGAGATCATCTCCAAGCCCACAGGCAAGGAGAAACATCTATAAATACCACTGTCAATATGATAAGGGAAGCCAGCAGCATATGCCTATGCAACCCACAGGTATAACATCCACTAAAGCATTGTGATAACATCTTGCATTATGTAGTCTTTTCCATCAGGTTAGTGCCCTCACAAAGATGGGTGATACTTCATAAAGAATGTTGGCTTCAAGTTGTCTTAACTGTGACTTGTCTTGACTGTGTCTTGAGCTTGCATGACCACACAGAGATAAATAGGGGTAGAGAAGGATGATGAGACTGCATCCAGGCAATGCCTCACTCTCAGGCAGTTCAAAGACCAGATGGGTGAATAGCTACATTGTTACTTGCTATAGCTTAAACATCACTAGGCCACCTTTGTAGGCAGAGTAGGTGAGGTGAACAAGTGGATTTGGCTGGGGGGACACCAGCCTTTGCACAATTCCTTATATATGGTACAAGAGAGTGCACAGACCAAGCTGTGACTTACTATCTAGGGTATACATTATTAGTGCTATTGGCTACTAGAATAAAGGGTAAAAGTCCATGAGTGAAAGGTTAGGCAGTTCATCTATCAGAATGAAAGAAGCAGAGATGAAGCTGCAGAGTTTAATATAAAGGGAAGATCAATCACATGATGTGAAAGATCAAGGAAGTGATCATGGCAGAGATCATCAAGATCCTGCAGGGTCATGGTCAAGATTGATATCTCAATAAGAGATCATACTGATTGGATGGTAAGAGCAGATATGAAGAAGGCATGGAAGCCTTGAGAATGTGGGTGGATCTATAAATAATTGGTAAGGGGTCATGAGAGTTTGTGAGAAAGAGGAAGAGGGGTTGAGGTTGTGGAACACATGATGGGAGAGTGATGGAGTGAAGAGAGGACAAGAAGATCACATGATCAGAAAAGATCATAAAAGAATAGATATTCATACCCATGTGCTAACACAAAGTGCACAGGGTGTAGTCATGCACACACTTGTTAACACAGAGTACAAGTGGTGATGTGATGTCATAACAGGCAGAGATGAAAGGAATGGAAGATGCATTGCATGCATGCACTATTCATAAGGTGTGGGTGAATCTAAGATGATCAGTGTGAGTTTGTGACAGTTGTGAAGGGATAAAGAGAGTAAAGATGTGATAACATGACAAGGTGAAGATATGATGATGTGAAGGGTTGGAGTGGTCATGTGATCAGGGAAAGTCATGTGACCCAAAGGTTATGTGATCATAAGGTTGTAAGTTGTGACATGAGTGCCTAACCACACAGAGGCACAAGTGTATATTGGATGTCATGACAGTGCCTGCTTTATATATATTTTTGGAATGCACACAAACCATGGTTAAGGGCAAGTGTGGGAAAGAATGAGGTAGTGGTAATGAATAGGCCATTATCTGTCAAGCTGAAACAGTTTATCTGTCAAAGTGGTGTGATTGACAGCTGTTAAGGTGAAATGGTGGAAATGGGAACAATAAAGGTGTCGATCAAAGAAAGCATGCTGTGTGTAAAAAAGAAGAGCAAAAGTAGAAGCACAGCTATGAAAATCATGGGAATAAGAAGATTGACACAAGAGATTGGCTTGGTGATTTAAGCAATCAAAGTAAAACACAAAGAAAAGAAAGCATAAAGAAAAAAAAGAGCATACTGGTGTAGCAAAGAAAGGAGAAATTGTAACATTACCCCCTTGCTAGACTGAGAGCTACCTAGTGAATCATCTTCTTCAGCAATCTAAAAAAAAGAAAGGGAATATCTGATGGGAGATCTCATAATGTTGGCAATGGCTTCATCATCCATAAAGTTATTATCATAGTCAATGATCTCTTTTTTAGGCAATGTTCAGTTCATGACAGTGGAGGAAGAGGGCAATGATTGAGGGGAGCAGTATTGTGAACAATGGTGTTATGTGCACAGAGCAGAAATAGAAGTGGGATAAGAAGAGGGATTTCATGGTCTGGGACCATGGCATGAAGTATGGCATATGAGAACTGCATGAAAGGACAAGGGTGAATCAGACTGCTAACTCAAAGATGAGGATGATATGGGAGGACTGATAGGAATGTGTGGCTGAGTGAAGAATACTGGTAGGATGTAAGGATGCCTAGCATTGCAGTTGTTTTGCATGTGGCCTGGCCTCCAGTTGAGGCAATGAGGGAATTGATAGATAGAGCAGTCCATGTGGATGTGCCTGAGGTGGCAGCACTGGAAGCAGGCTTCTGTATATCTAGGATGGTTGGGTGTTAACATGGTATAATTGGAATTACTGATCCAGAAGGTGTTCAGGCAATTGATGATTGCAATATCCTTGATAGTGGTAGAGTTGAAGGTACCAGGTGGCATTGCTACCTCTTTTTTATCATGGGTCCTTTGATTCAACATACATAGGTAAAGGTCCAGGCTCTTCAGAAATTCTCCAAATTCTAACTGAGATCCAAGTGCCTCATGAGTGTTACGAATTGTGTACAAACCCTATACGAATCCTGCACTATGACTGCATGCTTGCACACATGAGTGCCATGACATCACACTCCCTGATCACGTGACTTCTTCCATCCCTTCACATCTTCACACCTTCACCCTTCACGATGATCACATCTCTTATCTCTCTTCATTCTTTCATGAATCACTGATCACATTTTCCATTCCAATCTCGATCCCTTTCCTTCATCTCCATCGTTCCCTCCAATCGGTACGATCACTAATCAAGATTGCATCTCGATCATGACCCTGCAAGATCCTAGATGGATCTCTGCCACGATCTCCCTCCTGATCAGTCACATCTTGTGATCAATCTTCCATTCTATCTTAAACCCTGCATTCATATCCGCTCTTCATCTTTCCACTCCATATGAATGCCTAACCTTCACCTCATGGACATTACCCTTTATCCTATAGCCTATAGCATTAATAGCATATACCCTAGACCCTCGTCACAGCTTGGTCTATGCACGATTGTTGTGGAACCGAAAGAGTTATGCTACTCTGCCAACAACAACCCAACCAACCCGGCGGACGACCAGGGATCTTGGTACAGGGCTAAACCATAGATAGTCGGATAGAAGGATGGTGACTAGGACAGTCTTGAGGTCTGCGGATAAAGGGAAGGACTGCGCGTCGGGGGATCTTCTGTATCTAGAGCTCCAGGACTACTCTTGCAAGTCCTTGATAGTAACCGTACTCTTGCAACAGTACTCTGTCTTCCTTCTAATACCTAACCCCTAACAGGAAAGGCATAATTGTGTTCATACCATGGGGCGAGGATTCGGGTACTCAGGTAATCGCATGACTATTAACCAGGTTGTCATCCTTGAGAACAAAAGCAGTGTCACCGTAGATGCGAGGGTATGTGCAATAACCCCAAGCATGCTCCAATGAGAGATGCTGTGCTACTCGTGGCTTAAATATCTGTAAAGTCCGTGGTACTAATATGATAAGGATCAGCAGCAATGGTAGCTTCTATGATCCACAGGTATAACATCAGGAACGTTACGATAATGGTTCCGTCACGTGATCTTTAGTAGTTTCTGGTATGATTCTTGATACAACGAATGGGTTCCGTACTTTCATAGGTTCTGGGTTCTGAACTAGACGTGGTACGAGTTGGCTCTCTGGCCTGATGTTGGCGGTTTGGTACTGAGAGGACGATTCGATGGTACAATGAGGGGAGGAGGTAAGGGTTAGCTTTATCTCCAGATGGCTCACTCCCTAGGCTCAGTTAAGAGGGCAGGGTGAATACCATCCCTTACTTGTACTTAGTCACTAGGCCACCTTGGTAGGTAGGGTAGGACGCGAGGTAACAAGTGGATTAGGCTGGGG
>JBBPJS010001308.1:0-11367 GCA_038088835.1 Singerocomus rubriflavus
CAAGCGACTGGTGTGTCTGGCCAGCAACTGATGGCACTCCGTCCGGGATTAAACAGCATTCGGGAGAAACTTCGTCTAGCTTCCATGCGCGAGACAACGCTGATAGAGGATGCGGCATACTCATTACTTGGGATCTTCTCGGTTACCGGTATACCTGCAATATATGGTGAAGGGGAGGATGCACTAGGACGTCTATTGGCACACATTCTTGCCGGGTCCGGCGATACGAGCATCCTCGCGTGGAGTGGGCAATGTAGCAGCTACAACAGTTGTCTGCCTGCTCGGATTATTGTCTATAGCCGGCCAGCAATGTCACACCTTCCAGCCTCCCTCGACGATCTGGAGATGGTCAATATTGTTGCGACCCTGCGGGCTTCTCCACTCGATGTTGAATTGGCCCTGCGGCTACATGACCGCCTCCATGAACTTCCCACACCTTGGTTCGCAGCAAGTCGGATGAGACTCCCATGTATCGCGTTTGAACTCCCACCTCTCACGACCTACCGAACACGCCCAGACCGTGTTTATCGCGTGGATACTCCCACTTTCGGACTGGTGGAAATAAAAACGAGACAAGATCTTTCTCGGGTGAATTCTCTGTATCTTGTTCATCCCTGGCTGGATAATCTCCTCGGTCGTGATGATATGCAGAGCAGCGAGTTCATGGAGGATGATGTCGCCCAGCCACCTTCATCGGACACGGATGGTGATGACGATGACATCTCTGACGAAGGAGACGGTGATAACTTCTCATCTTTTTCTGAACTCAGTGTATCGTCACCACCGCCTGCGCAAAAAATGACGGCAGGCAGAGAAGTAGGAGCATTGCAATTCATCTCCCGTATGGGACCACCATTTTCAATCTTATCCTCGATGGCATCATCACTGGGTCGGCGTCAAGAGGAGTACAGCCCAAGCGTGGCCGAGAGAACGGTGCCGGCAGATAGGGAGAGAGGAGCATTGGAGCTTATTGCTCGCCTTAGACAGCCATTCGGCGCACTCTTATTCACGCTTGCATCAACAGGTCGACGGAGGGTAGAGTACAGGCGAGTCGCAGCCGATAGTGTGATCACGGTGCAGATTCGGGGGAATGTACCGTTGGATGAGCTCATCGCCAATGTACGCACGCTAGATGTCTTGTAATTCTTACGTAGCATCTGCAAATTTTCCTCTATGGTCTGAGAGACTTTCTAGAAATTGTCTTTCTGGTATTTGAATTATTTCGTGAATCCGGCTACAAAGTACATGCCATCTGATAGTCTAGGAACAGTAAGATCCTTGTCGGGTCCGAATTTGAAGATTTCGATACTGTTCCTAGTGCTCTCATGTAACTGGAGGAGCACATGTGCGGCGGACAGTATAGATATGGTGATGTGCCACCGTCTCGGTCATGATAGATTTTATGTGTGGCACGTGGATGCTTTCTTTCAAATTTTATGAGCATATGCGCATGAAACAATAAGCGCCTACCTGTTTCCACACACTACACAGGTGCCAACGCCGGCTCAGGTGTCCTGAAGGACTTGTGCCAAGATGATGACCGATCGAGCTGAGACCGTATCCAGGATTACACGACGACAATACTGGTACCTGCGCCACCCATGTTCATCCAAATGCGACTTCCGAAGGTCCACGTGTTGAAGAGGAAAACCCGGAATGATACCCAAATCCGACGTGCAGGCAGGCGGGGCTCCACTCCAATTGCAACTCGTCGAAGAGGTCAGGACGACCGAGGTCGTATCCAGCTCGAGGCACCTGGGGAAATATACTGTTGCAACCGATAAAATGAAAACCCACACAAGAGAGATACACCAGCAGTGTTTTGAATATGATTCCGTTCATCGCACTGAACGCCACCTGAAGCACCTGGACAGCCGCTCATATCGGCTAGTGCACCTGACTGTCCCTTGGTTTCAGGCAATACCCCACGCCCCGATGACCGGAGTTGACCGCATCCTACCCCATTCAGCCCCTGATCTTTGAACTCGTGCCACAGGCCGGGAGTTTTATCGTATCAGGGATTACCGGGATTACCACTCATCCGGTCGTTTCCGAGTAATATTCGATATACATTTGTGGGGAAGGGATGTTGCGATTGGCGTGTGTCCCTTCCTAGAGGTCTCTCCCGCGTCTTCTTCCTGTTCCACGCTTGCCCTAGTGTCCCTGCGAGTTCATGGCTGGAGACATGACCGCTACCAACATTCCCCTCAGCAGAGCGGTACTCCTGGCGACAATCTTCGAAACGCTCTTGTATGGTAAGATATATCAGCGATGTATTGCAGAAAAATCATACTGATCATCTGTGGGGCAAGGCATTTCGTTGCCGATGTTTGTAGGGACGATCTGGGTGTTATTGACTCGACGGACCACCAACCAAACGTATCGTAAGGTGCTTATGGTAGCGTGTTTGTTGCTGGTGTGTAGCACAGCGGTAAGTGTTTCCTCTCCTCATCTTGGGAAAGTGTCGACTTCTTAGATATATACAGCACCTCGTGATATGTGTCATAAGGATTATGAAGGGCCTGTTATACATCCCAAATACTGTCCCAGGAAGTTCCACCGCGTACTTTTCGGACGCCTCGCAATGGACGTTCGTGTCCATGAACTACGTGTACCATATGCAAACGCTGATAGGGGATGGTGTCATTGTGAGGCATCGCTGCATCTAGATTGACGTCACCACTGATTTCATCTCAGCTCTACCGTTGCTATGTGGTATGGCAATCTAAGCTCGTCATGGTTTTGCCTATGCTATTTTGGTGTGCTGTTGCAGGTACGTATTCTAATTCCCAGTTTGGGCTTAATCAATGAACGATTCTCTAAAGTAACTGGAATCATAACTCCGTTTACTGAATTGCAAGCGAAGCAACATGGGGTTTTCAACGGAAGTGTCTCACGATGGATCACATCGTTTTGGGTGTCATCATTAGTGACCAACGTATTCACGACGTGTGCGTACTTGCGTTTTGAAAGCTGTCGAAGGATGCCTCTCAATTTCTTCTTCCCATTTACCAGTTCTACTGGCGTACCGTATCTGGCGTACCGATCGTAATGTCACGAGCTCGCTTGCCCCTCAAAGGTCAGAGCTGCGGCCAATTCTACGCGTCGTTCTCGATGCTGGCCTAATCTACTCGTTCACCCTTATCACGGCGTTGGTTTGTTTTATAAATCGCTCCAATAGTCAATATGTGGTTCTTAACACGGTTGGTCATCGTACTTCGCTGGAGAACGAGAGCAATCCCATTGAGAAGTTTTTACCGATTTTCCAGATTACACCGATCATCTCGATCACGTTCTATATGGTCATTATCCGAGTCGCACTGGCTAGTCATGCGAAAAAACCTACGAATGTACATGGACTCGCATTTTCGACCACCAACGACAACATTAATGTGGACCCTGGGAACAGAATGCCGGTCATCACGATATTAGTCGAAAACACCATCCATAGTGATACGCACTTTCCGACGAGTCCAACGAGGTCTGTAACTACCCAGGAAACCTATGGCTACCAAGAACAACCATCGGAGCACGATGGCATGGCAATAGTCGCCTAATCATGCCCACGGACGGGTTCATTTCTTCGTACATATATTGCTGAATCTGTGAGAGACATGCATCCCATTTACTAGTATATCCGTTTTTATGGCTGCCACGACGTCCTACGTGTTTCTTGGTATTTGTTGCGAACATAATTCAACCACTTGATCTTTAGGCTGCTGATGCGCTGTACTGCTATTGCTATGTATTAGCCTTGTGTAGTTAGCACTGTGGCACACAACGCCTAAGCCCCAAAGGTTGCTCGTAATATGTATCTTCTAGTTCACTTAATAGGAATGATGATGGAATACGCTCGTTTATGTACCTTGATATATGAGATTCTGATTGATCATCCTATGTACCCTGCGCTGGACATGGAATATTGAAAAGAGTAGGTGAGAAGAAGTTATCGGAATTTTTCAGATCGCTAAGCACGATTCAGGGCGAAAGGATTACCAGAGAAGACAGAGTGTCATCGATCTGGCAGGGATTTCCGAAGTGAATGACCGTTTGATTGCAGATTTGTTCATTCCGGTTTGTAAGCCAGTATTGGTGGTAGTCTACGGTATCAAGGTTGTTGCTACTCACCGGTACAGAGAATTGACGAGGTAAGACGGTGTTGGCATTCCTCAGTGGATCCAACAGCACCAGTCCTGACTAGTCCTGGACCCTCGGTTAACACAGGACCAGGCTAACCAGTTACGTGAGAGGCTAGATGAGCCCCCTTTCCCTGGTCCTTTCATTGCAATGTTGTTGCGCATGTGCCCAAATAACCTCGAGTCTGCTATATATAGTCGTTCCAGCAGATTGAATTCACGGTTACAGAAAAGTGTGCATTTTCGATTGCTTTAACTCGTCTAGCATGGCCCTATTGCAACCGTGTAACTCCAAGCTGGTAGTAAGTGTGTCCTTTCGCACTCGCCTAAATGATTCTCCAAGGTCGTGGATCGTGGATCGAGTTTGCACCGTCGACACGGTGTGTTTTCTAGTTCTGTGGACCATCTGGTACGCTTGTAGAGCGATTTGAATACTTCTGGTGCGTCTACAGCTGTGTCACGACATTTTCACAAAGCTGACCTGACTCCATGTTTTCAGCTAGTGACAAGTTCGGCACGAGTTATCATAACTTGCTGCTGTTGACGCCGCTCGTCGCAATGGCCTTACTACCTCGCAAAATAGCTCCATCTTTATCTTCCTTGTTATCTTCAAGAGTCATTCCCCTGCCCGTGCTCCTCTAACGGGGTCTCTTTGCTGAAATCATCGGGCAATATCAGCTGAGCGGTACTACAAGATAGTTCTGATAGGTAGGTTTGCACGTGTTTGGAGGTATTCAGAAATGTCGGAGATTCAGCACAGCTGGTAACCTGAATCTGGAGATCGATCCGGTTCTGGCCCATTACTGAAAGTACTGAATCCTTAACAGAATCAAGCTGCGGTTTATGAACAATCCGGTTCGAACCGAAGTGCAGAACCGGACGTGTCCATTATTACTACGATCGTAGCTCATCAGTCCCCGGCTCCGAAATTCGCAGAAACACTTAACATGGAAAATTCCGTTCTCGCAATGTCGTCACAACACCTAGCAAAATAGCACGGAACGTCAAATTCTCTCTCCCTCCGTCCTACTCTATGTGATGCATGTACCCATTTGTTGAGGGTAGGTACAACTGTCTTGATTAACGTGTTGCAAGGAAATTGTGCCGTCTACTTCTCTTTCGTCATACATGACAATTTGTCATGAATAGGGCGATGGGCGATGTTGATGATTTCAACCGAGGTCTTCGACTGAGGAGGGCTAACCCAAGGACGGGCTAATGATGTCAGCTAACCCGGTCTTCAGGCTGGAGATCAACGTAAAGAAACAGTTCAATGACTGACCCTAAGGTATACGTTAGTATGAACCTTTCATTGCTATCAGCTGATACTGTAGTCCGTTCTTTCAGGCGGTCTAGAGTTCCTGCAAGTTTATCAGTCGTTCCGATAAGCAAGAGGAGGTGCACCGTAAATATGTTTGAGCGGACCAAGTTGTTTCAAGGAGTCAGTGGCGTGCTTGTGGTGTAACTCTCATTACGACTAGATGTTACGACGGGGAAGACGTTACTTCCGATCACCATCTAAGGGGAAATTTTTCTGATCGAACAGAAAGATGTCGATGGTAAGCGGATACCACGTATCGGATCTCGAAACCAACTTGGTGAGGTTTCAGCGAGATGAAGGGTGAAACATTCGACCTGAAATATTCCTCACACTCATTGAGCTAAAATTGCAAAGATTTCACACGACGTAATCCTGGTTTCAGAGGCAGCACCTCAGTAGCCTTTCGCCAACTTGATGTATAGGGCCATCAGTGAATCCGAAAGTGGTCCTGACTCGCCCAGGACACTCGGTAACCCTTGGTTAACACAGAACCAGGCTGACCTATTTCTTGATGAAGATGACCTGAGTTGACTCACCCCCTTTCCAGACCGCCGCTTGAGATTCCATCGTCTTTGGCTGCACAACCTTGCGTGCTAATACTTTCTGTTTAATAGTTACTCTCAATTCTGCCCAGGCTAGAACGTGTTCAAGTTCTTCATTGGGACTCTGTTACCCCTTTAATATGATCTCGGTCGCTTGTCTCTCCCAGATCCTCAGTGCCAGATGGACAAAGATATGCGTACCATCCTTCCAAACCCAAATTACCGTCTTTGAACCATGATGTCTAGTATCTCCTCATTTCCGGCATGATAGACCGCTTCAATTACTCTCAACGATCCGAACAGAAGCAAAGTAGCTGTTCCAAGTAAAATATTCCTCGTCTGGGTTCCTAATCTTACCAAGCTTCGAGTCGGCGATCACCTATCACTTGTCAGTGACCACTGAGATGTCCACGTTGATTTTTATTCTGCTTCTCCAGAGTAGTCTTCAATGGTGGGACAGGTTTCTGTGACGCCTATGATATATGCATCAACGACTACATTGCTTGGGAGGTGTGAGGCGTGGCTTCACTATTTCTTGGGTGTTTTCAGGGATCTAGATCTCCTCCTGCCTTCGCTGATGAGCTAGCAATGATGAGGCAAGTCGTCGTTTGCCGGAGATTTCAGCGGATGGTCCAGACGTTGGCGAGGTGTTGTAGCTTCTGTCGGCGACGATCAGTGAATAATTAAACCTAGATCGACCTCGTCCCCCGTATCCATGGAAAAATATCACTGTCTATGGATCCATTATCACAACGAAGTTCGCTTCCAGGCAATCGGTGCTAGATCGCCTTCGTACCCAATCACTACGAAAGGCATCGCCGGGGATAAGTCAACAAATACACCATTAATCACTATTCCTTCTAGACAATTGGTACCTATATAGACATACAAGCCTATGGGCTTAGATATTGTGCAGCATCATACTACAGAAAGGGTATAAAGAACGACAACGATGATGCACAAGTGGGCCAAATCGGAGTGGTTTGTCAAGCTTGCAACAAACCCCAGGAAGAGTCGTGAAAATCATAAAAATGCATTTACTAATTTCGCGTGTCTCATGGATAGAGAAAAGAAGCTAGTTTTGAAACTGATAGCGATAAGCATGATCAGAGAGCTATCGTGACGTCGCCAAACTTGCACTCATCTCACTATGGCTATTGTCAACAGCTGAAGAGGTCGTCTGGCTTGTCGCAAATCGCACGCCACAGTCAATGTTGTTGACGAATGACGTGAAGATTTGCGTTCTGCTCCTTCGATCCGCATTGGTACTATGATTGGTGGTCGGAAATTCGGTGGCGCGTGTATCCATCGAATGTCGCACACGACTTGCCAATGCGACGCGGATAATGACCATGTAAAACGTGATGGAGATGATCGGTGTAATCTTGCAGGCCAGGAATAAGCTTTCAATATCGCTATTCTCGTTTGTAATCGAGGGATGATGACTGACCACGTCCAGGATTACAAATTGACCATTAGATCGATTTATGAAGCATATCAACGCCGAGAGAAGGGTGAAGGAGTAAATTATGCCAGCATCGAGGATGATGTGTAGCACGGGACGCAGTTGGGATTTTCGGTGGCTAAACGAGCTGGTGGCCTGGCGATCTGTACGCCAGATACGATAAGCCAATAGAACTGGTAGAATTTGAGAAGCGCTCTTTGATATATCGAAACGTGAGTACCCACGCGTCGTCAATAAGTTTGTAGCCAAGGTTGATGTCCAAAACGCCGTTATCCATTGCGAAATGCTTCCATCGAAGACCCCATTTTGCCTGGCTCTCGATTCGGTGTACGGAGCTACGGTTCCGGTCACTACAGAGTAGTCGTTCATGATTTTAGTCCATGATGGACATTATGGAACACGCACCAACAACAGCACACCAAAGCAACATAGGCAAAGCCATGATGAGTTTAGATCGCCATACCACATAACAACGGTAGAGCTGAGATTAAATCAGTGGATGACATCAATCTGGACGGAGCGAAACCTCACAATGACACCGTCCCCTATCAGCGTTTGCGCCGTATACACGTAATTTTTGGATACGAATGTCCATTGCGAAGGGTCTGAAAAAAATGCAATAGGACCTCCTGGGTGGGTGTGTCGGGGTGATGTCAGGCCATCCGTAGTCCTTATAACATGTATCACGAGGTGCTGTATACAATATCAGTCTGATGGTCATATAGGTGAGGAAGAGAAGGATGTACCGCTGTACTACACACCAGCAACAAGCATGCCGCCGCAAGAACTCCACGGTTTATGTGACTGGTATTCCGTCGAGACAACAGTACCCAGATCGTTCCTCCGAACAATGGCACCGAAACGCCTGTCCACAAATATTTAATATGATTTGCCTGCCTGTCATCCAAAACAGACAGAGTTTACCATATAATATTGCTTCGAGCAGCATCGACAGCAGCTCCGCCTCGTCGAGCGGAATATTAATAGGCATACTTTGGAGCTACACTTGCAGGGACACTGAGGCAAGCGTAGAACAGGGGAAAGAGCAGAAGGAGGGCACCGGAAAGCGACGCACACCCTTTGCAACAACCCTCCCCCACATATGTACCTTGACACTCTACTGCCTCGGAGACGATCGGATAAGTGGTGATCCTGACCCGATAATACTCACGTGGTGCAGCACGGACTCGAAGAGAAGCGATTGGGGTAGGACCGGGTCGATCCTGGACATCGGTATGCGGGACGTCATCAGAGATGGTTATATGACCTGCTGTGCTAGCCAACGAGACAGCCTGTGCTGGCAAGGTATCTCTCCAGGTGCCTCCATCTGAATACAACGTAGCGGGTGTTTCTAGGTGTTCCTTTGACTCGGAGCCCCCTTCAAGCTGGTTATCAGATTCCGTAGTTCGCTTTTGAATGGACCGCAATATGCACGCCAAGTGACCCAGGTACCTAGCTTGTCGTCGTGTCAAGTTGGCACGACGACTTGTTGCCGGAGTCACTTTCGAGTATGGCAGTAATGTGTCAGTGTCAGTGTCACACAACCCTGGGCAGGAAATGCTTGCTCGATGTTGACGTCCCTCCCTCCGCGTACCTGGATAACTCCAAGTCCATTCACATGGAGGGTCCTTGAAAACCCAGAAGATGGATCTTTCCCTACTTGGTGACCACTGAAAAAGTATTCTGTGTACCCGTAGTACAGATTTCATTGACACCGGCAACGAGGCGGCGACGCATGGACTATCGTGCGTGTCTTCAATTAATTTGGCAATGAAGCAAGGCAACACCTTCGATGTGGGAGTTAGCGGCGATAGCTGTTTCCCTCTTGTCTAGGTATTCCGAATTATCAGAGCATGTCATCCCCTGGTCTTGCTTTTCGACTCTCTCGCAGTGTGCTCACTACCATCCAGCCTCCGTGAGTATCCACTTTTCCCTTACCAGCCCGCCCTCAGACTGATTTCGTGCACTTCCGTTTCAGCATACCCCGCGCCAAGGCATGGGGTCTGGCGTACCCGTCCACACCCGCTCGCCCACTGCTCGATATGTCACAAGGCGCCCCAGGGAATCCTCCGCCAGACGCATTACTGAATGCGCTAGCAAACACGTCCGCGTCTCCCCAAAGTTCGGGCTATGGCCATGTTCTCGGAGAAGCAAAATTGCGTGCTGCTCTTGTGCAGGAAATGAAAGCGGTCTATGGGAAAACTGCAGACATTTCACTCGAAGATGTCGCAATCACGGCTGGATGCAACATGGCATTCATAGCCACCGCAATGTGTTTGGCAGACGCGGGAGATGAGGTAGTCCTTCCAGTACCATGGTAGTTCTCGCAAGTTCTGGTGCGCTCGTCCTTATACGTGATTTCCAGGTACTTCAATCATGCGTAGGACACCTTTCGTCTCTCCATCATGTCTGTCGATTTGACTAGCGCGCGATAGTATGAGCCTCGACTTGCTTGGCATCAAGCCTGTTCCCCTCTACACTCGGTCCGATCAAGGTTTTTTGCCTTCGATTGACGAGTGCAAGAAACTGATCACGTCGAAAACAAGAGCAATAGCGCTAGTCACACCAAACAACCCCGTCAGTGTTCTCTTCTTTTTTTTACCCCCACTCCCACTTACTCTGACAAAACTAGACCGGAGCAATCTACTCGCCCGCGCTCATAGCGCAATTCGCACAATTAGCACAAGAGAGCAACGTCGCTCTCATCGTTGACGAGACGTATCGCGACTTTGTGGAGCATTTTCCTCCGCACGACATGTTCTCTCCCACACAAGCCGAGACACCACATACATCGTGGTCCTGGAGGTCGAGTATTATTCACCTTTACTCGTTCTCTAAGTCATACGCTATTCCCGGACACCGTCTTGGTCTTGTCGTTGCTTCGCCCAAGCTTCTCCAGAATATCATGAAGACGCTTGACTGTATACAGGTTTGCGCTCCGCGACCCCCGCAACAGGCTCTCGCAGATCCATTTATCCTCTCAGAGCTTCGATCTTCCATCCAGTCGAATTCCAGGGCACTCAGGGCACGCCAAGAGCTCTTTCGCAAGTCGCTTCCGTTGGGGTGGACAATTGGATCCCAGGGCGCTTACTATGCATTCGTAAAACATCCCTTTCAGAACGTGCCCTCGATCACGTTTTGTGAGCGTCTGGCCAAGGAGCTGGGGGTCCTTGTCCTTCCTGCTCAATTTTTCTATAATGAGGTGGACGAGACGGAGCGGCGGGCGTTGGGTCTGCCTGAAGATGGATGGGATAGATGGATTCGTTTTTCGGTTGCAAATGTTGGCGATGAACAGATCGTCAAAGTATGCGAGCGTCTGAGAGAATGTGAGCGACATTTCGGGTAGACTAGACAATGTTTCAGCGAGGCTTCAGTTCAAGGCTGGTTATTGTGGCTGTGCAGTTTTCTTTGAGACAGAATTGTATTGTCGACGACAAAGAGGCAACGAACACGATGGATGTACGTGTCATCTTGTTTTATGCGCAATTGGAATCCGCCCATGACCGCACAACGCTCAGATAGGGCTCCAACGCGCTCAACCGATCTATGCAGGGTCTCTGGTCTGCCCACCGTAGGGCCAAGCTAAACCTCAACGCTGCCATGGCACCACAGCCAGTGATGATGCCAGAAGTGACGACCCCACAGCCAGCCCAATCTGCTCATACAAATGAGTCTGCAAAGGTAGAACACCCCACTGAAGAACTTGAGCGCACAGAGGTCGGACCATCGACGAGCACACAGGCCGACTCCCAATTCACACCAACGCCTCCAGACACGCGCCCTCCGTCTTCGAAACGCAAGATACGTCGTACTGTAGGGGATAGCGATGGAACAAAGCGACTACGCACGACCGCATCTACGACCACCACTACAGGCGGGTTTGGGAGTGGCACGTCCAAGACA
>JBBPJS010001309.1:0-11344 GCA_038088835.1 Singerocomus rubriflavus
GCCATATATATCATGCTTGGTAGCTGTGTGGCCTCAGCACAGCATAACAAATCAGTGATGTATCACTGCTGTGGGAATGGGACTGATGTACTACTACTGCATGCTAATTAGCATTCAATGATGTATCACTATTACTGTATGGACTGGCCACTGATCTGCAAGCCAGGTCCCAGTTTGTCAACATTTGCTGATTAGTAGTCACTATTCACAAATGTAACATGCTCTACAGACCACTAATAGATTATGACAAGTGCCTGTGCACCACACAATACATGTTAGGCTCTATATGCCCCGGTTGAGAAAGGGGTCATGATCTATCTCGTTGAACGTGGGCCATAAGTATTGTACTCGACAGGCAGTTGCCTCGCCATTTATGATCAATTTCTCTAATCCCGGTGTGACTGCAATTGACCTTAATGATATAGTTCTTAGTAGCACATGACGCCGCTACGTCTTTATCTTCCTGCTAATAGTCATTATCGCGTCTAGAAACTGAGTCACGGACTAAAAATTGCGTCACGATAATGTAGCAGACTGATTGGGTCCAATGACTATAGTTCAGTCTCTTACGCCGGCTTCCTTCAAGATGGCCACAGAACAAAGTTTCCGACCACTCCCTTTTGTTCTGCAAATCTCCTGCAAATGTTTTGCTGATGATCTGAGCCTAGCCGCCTCTTCAGTGTCTCCTGTTGCCCTCACCAATGCTTCACCGAGTTCCTTCGCACGAACGCCCGGCGTACAGGTTTTATTCCCAAAAATACCAATATTCAGGAATTCGACGCGGTTCGCATAGTCGAATGTATCATACCACACAGGAAGGACAATATGTGGAATGCCGGTCCTAGTCGAAAATATTCAGTTCAGATGCTCGTTCAGAAGAGCTAATGAAATCTGACCAAATTCCTTCATAGAATGAATTTGCCCCTCCGTGGTGGACCGTACAAATCAAGTTAGGATGTTGCAATACCGAGACCGGCTCTACCTCTAACCAGGGCACCACATTCACCCTCCCTTCTTTCATGTCCTTCCCGATGATGTCGTCAATCACCGACTGAGTGTCTTCACTCATCTTGGCCTTCCAGAGCACCTGCATTCTACTGGCACCCTTTCTGCTGTGATGATCCAACAATATGCGAATTGCGCCAGCTATCTCTTTTGAAACCTTCCCATCAGAAACTGCATGAGATCCTAGACTGATCATCACGGTGGGTCCATTGTCCAGCCATTTGGCCAATGCTGGATCGCTCTGCTCTAGTGAATCAAAGGGCATGATGATGGGACCACACAATAATATCTCCTGAGGGATGACGGAGAAGGGGAAGTCGGTTTCAATGAGTGCAGTGCAGATATGCGTTACTCCACAGTTAAGCTTGTTGGCTTGATCGCCACGCAAAAAGTCGAGTCCAAGGGATCTTCGTGCGACTTGAATTTGTTTGAGTCTGGACGAGGCCGTTATTATTGCATACATCCGAATTATGAGATAAATGTTGAGTAGTATGTGCCACCACTTGAAAGGAAATGGAAATCCTGACGCTAAGCTAGGGAGGAACGGTGTCAGTCATCCTGAAAGAAACGAGGGAAATTCACGACAGACATAGGATATTTCCAAAGCTCTGCTAAACAGGGTTGCGCAGACACTGCAAGTTCTTTGATGGAATTTGGACATATAACGATGAACTTCTGATTAGCAAGCTTGCAGGCATCTTGTGCAATAGTGAACAAATAATCAGCCACCACCACCTTTGGTTTGACAGTTGCGATGATCTCTCTGCAGCTCTCGAGAATCTCAAAGTGTTCCTCAATGCCCCAGGGATATAACACAATGTCCAGCGTTCTATAACACTTCAAAGCACCCGACACACCATGAGAGTGAATCATGTCGGCATCTTCCATACCGCACTTCACGACAGCTTCATGCCAAGATGCGATACCTTCGATTTCAATAAAGCTAACGGAACCCGTAGGTTTGTCACTTGTGTACGAGGTATGGCGGGCAACGAGCTCTTGAAGGTGCAAGATGCGGGTTCTGAGGGGCGCGAAAGATGCAATGTGAACAGTCACGCCTGCGAGAGCGAGTTCATATGCAGTTGCGAGGTTCACGTTGGCTTGGCCGTATTCGGAGTATGTAAAGATTAGCACCGTAGAGAGGGTACTCATGATGGATAGGGGGGGAGGAAGTAACCAAATCAAGATAGTACTTGCTATTTATTAGCTTTGTGCGGATGACTAATAAGCCAGTGTATCAGGAAATCCTAAATAAAACTCTGCAACTACCCTGTGCCTCGGCTAAGACTGACTCCTCCTGACATTCTGAAACTGGCATATTTAAACGGTCCTTCAAAACCTTTCGATCGCGCTTCATTTATGGACCACGCGATAATATGCATTTGTGATCTTAGGAAGCGTTCAGAAATGTGGTCCATTACCATCTTCTCATTGGAGGTCTGACGCAGTTGCCTGTTGTTTGGATGACCATATTGCGTGAAACTATGCCACTCCCATTGGTTCTCTGCAGCAACTTCTTCTGGTTGACAACATTACGAACTTGCGGGTCAGTCTGTCAAGGAGTTCCTGGGGCTGTCTGGCCGAATAGGCTTGTTTGGGAACAATCAAATATGGAATTCGTCGTCTCATTCACCGAAATCGATTCCCCCAAGTCATCGACGTCTGCGAGGTGCTCATAGCGGATCAACGACGAGTCGCCAAGCCTACAGCTGAACTATGTCCATATAGTCCTCGAATATGAATCGTACCGTATCCCTCGAACATCGAAGACGACCTGACATAACTATCAGATGTGAATCGCCCGGCATCTTTCAAGGTTGTTTGGCATCGAGCTATAGAAGCTGTTTAGCTATAACAGTCAAAATCTGTCTTGGTGGCCATTGGACGTGGAATGCTCGAACGTCACAATCGGCCTTTCCAGGTCGACAGATCGACGTCTCCGAAGCGTGGATAAGGAGTCAGTACCATAGCTTCCCACTTGTTCAATCGTATAGGCCTGTCTAAATGACAGTCAGGTATGAGTCACACTCACTTCAGTGAAACCTGCCAGTGGTAACCGATGATTGCTGACGGTCAGAACCAGTGCCAACTACAGACTGTTTTACAGAAGCAGTCCTCATATCTACGGCCCGCAGAGCGTGACACCCATCAAGTGATTGACGTGCCGCCAAGGTCGCCTATCAAACAAGACTTGTCTGGCGCACTTTACACAAAGGATGTGCATTCCAGGTGGAACATCCATTGCAAAGCAGTGTCTGACCTTCTGCGGGGTGGAGAATTGGCATTCCGCAATCTTGCCGAGTACCTGCTTCTTCGTCTATTTCGTCTTGTTGGCCTTGAAAGTTTCACTCACTCCGAACCCTAGTGTAAATGACCACGAGTAACTACGAGATCAGAGACAACTTCGGCAGGTGCCCCGAGATTGGGAGATATCTTGTTTGTTTGACAGCGGATCAGTTTGATGGTGGCTAGGTTGTACAGGACGGTGGCACGACTGTGCGTGGTTCAGTGGACACAGGTACTGAGCTTGCTCAAAATGTTTAACAAACACCCCGAGACCTCTTTCCTGCCCAGGATTGCGGTAATGAGTGAGCGCATGATGTCTTCTACTCGTTATTTCCCTTAGCCGTCGTACCTCCTTTGCTATTAGCTAGTGACACAAGACAAGTATGTCACATAACCCTCTCCTTCCTCTCGCATTGGACGGCTACGCGATTGTGTTTAAATGTCTGATGGAAAGGGAAACAAGAAGCTTGCCAACAGCCATTTGGAGCTAAAAACCGATGGGTTTGAATTTGGTCGGCGAATGAGAGGCGATGCACAGAATGGAGAGTCGTCATCATACAATCTCATCGTCCGATTCTGCCACATCCTGCAAGCCAAGTGGCCCAAACTTGTCTGATGTTGCACGAATGCCTATTCCAAGTACCAACAATCGCCCAAGTTTGTTGTAAGGGACATACAGGTATGAGGCAGATATGTTCTGCTTTGTGTTATCAAGAATGCGTGTCGAGCCAACCCATCCCTCTTGGGTACGTTCCGGTCATCGCGTCTGGGGGCTGGGTAGAGCCATTAGAATCGTCTTGACCCATGAACCTGATCAAGAACGGGAAAATAAGAGCCAGGATTGAAATCCAGTAGTGTCCAATGAACATGCCAAAGATGAGGTATGCGGCCTACCCACGCGAATCGCAGAGGTTTCGCCTTCTCCTGTTTCATAGCGGCAGCTAGGAACAGTCTCCACGACGATCCTATGCCAGATATGGCAAAAGCTGATTACACCGCACTGCCCCCGCAGTGGCCGAGAGCAAGTAAACGTGTTGTATCACCCCTGCAAACAATATTAATCACTCTTCACTCGCGGAACTTGGGGCAGCACAGATAATTGTGTTGTCGAGTCAGACGGTCCGATGTGCGTAGGCTGTGTCGCCCACGACGAATGCATCGACCAGTCTGTTAATCAAATGACGTCGTACTAAGGTAGACTCTCTGTCAGATCTTCAGAATGTTGGAATAACAAGCGCGTGCACAGCCCGGACCGCGACCGGCTCAACTAATCACCAGTGTGCATATGGCTCATTGCACCACCATTCCTCGCACATATAGAACATATGGACATTTTCATAACCTCTATCGTGTACTTACAGTTTTCCTTATTCCTGTGTCTGGAGCTCTACCAGCTCCTTATATTTCCTTTTGGATAGTATTCAGTCTAGTTCATATATAAGACGTGTATTTCACATTCAAGCACCTCAGTCCGTTACACTGTGCAACAACTGAGGTGAGCTACAGACATTTACTTTATTAGTTACACCTTGAACTAACTTGTACATAGTTCATATCTCTATAGTCGTGCACTCGCATCATCTCAATCAAGTCCTAATTTCTACACAGAACCCTCAAAAGGTGAGCAGCAAAGACGGTAAGCATTTTGAGGCGACTCGTGGGAGAAGATTGAAATTAAATAAAATATTGAAGTTTAGTCGGAATCATAATTCTCACTGTGCCCCCGATCAACGACAATTACACGCTGCGATTGCGAAAGCTTTAAATCAACTTGGGGGAAGTTTCGCGATGAAGACGATACAACCTGTTACTAGCACCTCGGTGGACAACCTGCCTATATCCTCGATACTTCGCTTCTACATGGTCCTGGAAATAGTCCAGTGGGAAGGACAACTAGTATCTTCCTTTGACTGTTTGATCCGCCTACGGGAGACTAGCTTTACCAACCGTCAACCTTTGGTCCTAATTAACCCCGCTCGAGCAGTTTTTCGAAGGTCCTGTCACTCCTAATTGTCATAACCAACTTTTCTTGAACCAGGAACTGGGATGCAAGCCAGCGCTTTAAAGGTAAAGTCACTCGTGACACTGTCTCCGCATTATCTGGAAAAGAACGTCTCTGGAATGCCAAACAATACAGGTTTAAATGTTCATGGCCGATTCAGAGCCATGGACTGAGACGCTTCTTAGCCTGACTAGGAAGACGAGGATAGTAGGGGTAAGTATACTCATCGTGACATCGTCCCTCGAGTCCCGAACGATCATTCTGGCGTTATGACGTTCTTCCCTTCTCGTTCGTCCGACGATTTATCCAAGGAAAGACTAGCGCAGCATAGAAGACGACGCGTGTGGCACCTCGAATTCCAGACCGAGGCTCCCTCCTAAGCGAGACGCGCGCGTGTCATGGATCTACCATCAACGTCAATTTTGACCTCGCCCTTAGACTTCTTTCAGCCTGATTACGACGCGCATTGCGGCACCCTCAGCCCGGAGGAGGTCTGGATGATGGTACGTCCAACGTTAGCTTCATCTCTTCACTGTTGTCCACCATGATCGTCAACTTGACGTCAAAGACCCTGTGGCATTGATGCAGATTTTACCCACTTTGGCCGTCGAGTGACGACATGCACCTGAATATATGCGTGCATGTATGTGTGCTGGTGGCTTGGCTTTAGATCCGGCGCCGTCATGACTCATCCCAAGAATCAAGATCGAGAGACAGAAATGCACTCGAGTCAGTCGCATGGACTCCGGGACCTCTAACCCTGGACATACATGCATGTCCCCTCAAGGTCGCGGCCATAACTTACCGCAACGGCGACGTGGCTTGATCGTGGATCCAATGCTACGCCACAGACAATGGGTAGTGGTGGTACACGCTCGTAAAGGATCGTTGCAACTCGGATCGTCTTTCACAGTCTCTCCCCTAAATTCTCTCTCTCCGCGGGAAATTGTTCGTCGACACGACTCTGAATCACACACATTCGCAGCAGCTTGTGTAAGATTTTGTCCTGACGCACGATGCGCACCCAGTGACTGCCACCCTTCCAGCTCGAAACCCAATCTAAGATCATCCGCATATTTTTAATACTCTCGATCATCTCTTTTCCCTACCTCCCACCTCCACCCTCTACTTACCACTCGGATCCAATACTCCAAGTCAAGGACGTGGACATCCCAACTCACGTGTGACGTCACTTCATGTCCCTGGGATGCTGGACGCGGTCTAACCTGCCGCGATGCGAATACCGATGCCATCGCGGAGAAAAGGATCTCTCAAGTTGGCCCAGTGTATCTTTCAAAATCGTCGCCCGTACCCACTCCACCCCCACGCACTACGCCACTCACCACATCCGGGAACTCAGGTACATGCTCGGACTCGGCGCCGTGGACCGTGGACCCTGGACGTCGCCGCATGCATGTACACACTGTGATAGGATGCAAAATATTCCTGGTTTTATTTTATCGTCAATCCGGATACACGGAAAACTACAGCCACGCCTGCAGCGGGGGACAGACGCTCAAAGGGACAAACAGCTACTCAGCTTCCACTTGAGGGCAATACAAGAGTCTCCAGATGCACAGCCGGGGTACTGGCGCTGAAACACATCATCATCAAGTCACCCCGTGCGAAGTCCATTGACGTATGTACGCTGACCAGCAGAAGAGGACACCCACGAACTCTTGCCAGTATCACGACCTTTCTACTCCCACCGATCCGAGCATCATTAATAATACTCACCCTCCCTGAGTACACCAGGCTCGGTCACACCCCAACTCCATCTTCACGACTCAACTAACTCACAATGAAATATGAATAACGCACCCATTCAGTTTTTATTTCATTTTATTTTTTGTCCATTCCCCCTTGATCCTGGACCCAAATGTGACCGCAAACAACCCCGCGGACAGCGGTATACCGCGAGAAGAGTATTCTCTCACCTTCCTAGTCGAAGAAACACGTTGCCTTCGCGGACTATGTCACAAAACCCTCCTTACAACGCCACGAGACTGACGTTTTCGAACTCCCATCCCCATCCCTGTAACATCACATTCACACGGCCGCGTTTCCAAACGTGGGACACCCTGACAGCCAAAGACGCAGAAGTCGACTTCCATCGTGCATTATTCCTCGTCCACCGCTCACGCTGGCCCCGCTCGACCGTCCTATCTCACTAGCTTCCCTCCGTTTCCAGCCGCACATAATGGCAATGACAAAGGTCTCCCCAGGCGACTCGACAATGCATGTTGCCATACACGTGGCATGATGTGATATTGTGAAGAATCAAGGGGGTAGGGGACACATCACACTGGCGGATATGCACACATTCCCGCCTATCTTAATGACAGATTCTTTCGCTTTGGACGCTTCGATCGACCCTTGGCCGCACACGCCTCAAGGTCCGCCCGCGCTGATGGGTTTGTAAGGTAGATCAAAAAGCTAACCTTGTCGTCCCCAAGCATAGGAGACAAGTGAGGCCGAGGTCTTGATGACCTCGGAGTGCCCCAGGAAAGGGCATGAACCATTGACCCAGGTACGAGTGCCTGGAAATGTCCAGTCAGCTTATGCGCGCTCCGTACAGACATGAGACTGCACTGGGGGTCATGTTTCAGGTTGTCGACCCCGAATTTAGAACGAGAGCCTAATTACGAGACGCAAGATAGTAGTGCAGTCGATGAAGGAACACCGAAGCACCCCCACAGGTAAGGGACGATAGGTGTTCGAACATCTTACGCCAACGCTCCAATGTCCCCATGGACTTGGCACCATCTTGAAGCTTTGGTATTGGGGAAAGATCCAGGCCCTGAAGTTTATGGTCATAACTAATCGGTTTATCGCTATCGATTGTGGCGGCGTCCCACGGTCAGGTGCTCCCGTGGAACCTGCGACGCTTTAAATGAAATCAAGATGCGTATATGGGCGCTGCACGTCGTGAGTCAGTTGGGAGGATGTACTTTGTCGTCCATCCTGGGAACCGGGCCTGCTGTGCATGACCAATCTTCCTTATTCCCACTTGCCAATGCGCAGCGACACAAACAGAACGAGACGGTTTGCCCCATGCCGGTGTCTCAAAATGGCCGAGTCCTCCAAGTCTATCGTCACACGACCTGGGTGCCAACGCACGCGTCTCGAAACGAGGCCAGGGTCCTGAACCGTGCGAGCGAGAGCGTCCCAGGGAAGACGAGCGAAAGCACGTTCCGGGTCGGCCGAAATGTGATTTGGCCAGAGAGTCAAAATAAATGACGCAAACAGGATACACAGCCACAACATGCCTTCAAACTACTGCAAAGGTCCATATCTTTGTGGGCGTCGCCTAAAGGAGTGAGAAGACTATCCTCCACGGGAAGACACGACCCACGAGTACGTAGGCGCTTGGTGATACGGGTGTCGGTTTGTAGTATGGTCCAGTGATTGTGTGACCCAATTTTGCACTGGCGGGCGGATAAAGTCGCCGGCTTCATCAACAGACACAGCAGTCCAAAACACAACGCCGCCGACTCCAAGCAAGGAGGGGGAGCAAATGCGGCGGTGGACCGTGCACACGACACACTCTTTTGGTCAAGCCAAATTAATTTCGGCAGCCCCATCAAGGCTATGTAAGGGATTCCAAGTGACGACTCGGAATTGGCAAGATGGAATCTCGAGGCAACTTCCATTCCGGAGGTGGGCGAGGTGATGTATGAGGCGCCAGTCAGCCCACCCGAGGGGTCCTGTCATGGAGTAGGGATGGAAGGCGACTGGTTCCTAGTGTGTCGGAAGAGCCGTAGATTCCCGAACCGGAAACAATGGAGGTGACGACGACTCGATCCGGCGGGCTAATTGTTGGAGTGTTGCATATTTGGAATGCCGTCCGTGCCAAAGAAGCGCGGATGTGGGTCCTGGCTGCCATTATGTGGATACGCGATGGTCAGGGAGCGCAGTGCAATCACTGGAATGGCACAGGAAACGTGACAGCGTTCCTTGGGCAATGGGGGGTATGGCGGTCATTTCGGCGACTCGAAAAGATGGTACGAGATCCGAAAGGGTACGGAGGGAGAGCTGCGGCATCTGCGGGGGAACGTGTCAGGGATGACGAGGCCGAGCTCCGAGTAGAGTGGAAGTGACGCGGGAGGTGTCGGACATGCGCGCGCGCGCAGCATGACGAGGAAGATCGTGATGCCATCGAAGCCATACATGGCTGAAAAGCGTGGACGAGCGAGAGGGGGTGAGAGGGGAAGTGAGTCATGTTCAGCCTCATGTGTGCGGGGTGCGGGGAAAGAGGGGGTTGGAGGAGGACGTGGGTAGGGTCATGGTGTCGTAGATCACCAACAGGACGAGGAGGGCAGCCAGCCGTAGAGATCCTCGTGTTTGGGTCGAAATTGGCAGTGGGAAGGGACGCCCTATTATAATCGCCACTGGGACTATAAAGTGAACACTCCACTTCGCCTCTCCGTCCCCTCCCCGCCCCATGACCGAGTACGACTACTCCCCCGCAGCCTACGAACGCTACATCGCTCAGCAGGCTCGCGTCTCCAACTGGGTCAGCGACACCCTCCAGCAGGCCCATGCCTACTCGGACCCGTTCGTACTCTCCCCGACCCTTCGCGACCGCTCATTCTATGACGAGCCAGACCGCTCAGCCCCCTCCCGCTATCCCCACAATGCATACGACCAGTGGTCCATGGGCTCATCACGTCCGTCGCGTACCCGCAGCAGGTCCTACGTCGACCACGCCCACTATGACCGCTCCGCACCACCGAGATACCGCACCCAGTCCCACTCTCGCTCTCCAACTACGAGAGACGTTGAGGTCATTTACCCGCCACATGGCTCACAGCCCTATATCTACCCTCAACCGCATGGCATGTCCCGCGCACCCCCGCCACACTCCTACCAGTATCCATCTGCGAATGGGCACGTCCACGGTTCTACCCGCCCACCATATGCGACCCAGCCACCACCAGGCCAGGTATACCATCTCTCTCCCAACGCTCCTCCACCTGCGTCCAGGGACACATTGCACCGTCATACTTCTCACTCCCGCCATCATTCCTCCAAATCCACGCCACAACCCTACCTCGTCGTCCAGGGTGGTGGCCCAAAGGCGGAGTATAAGCGCGGCGTGCGTCTTGATTCTCCTCACGTGTTTGTGCTCGTGCTGATTGTGCTCTCTCTTTCCCTCTGTGCTGTGTTGGCCCTGCGATGACGTTCGATGGCTTGCTCGCATCCGACTTGCCCGATCCAGCCTCCAATACACGCCCCTATACCGACGAAACCACACGCCCAGCAGCAGCCCTTGCTCAAGCGACTCCTCGGTTTCGTCACCATGTCACCTGTTGGCGGGCGGAGCGGAAATGGTCGAGGCTACAGAGGCTCTTCATACTAGGAGCATCAATCCTGGGCAAAATCCATCTTGGCTTGGCTTGGTCTCGGAAGGCCTCGAACCCGCCTTTCTTCTCGCCTTCGTCTTCTCCCGGTCGACGGAAATGATCTTGGGGACAAACAAGAACGACGGTGTTTAGGAAAGGCAAAGGGAGCTCTCACCTCCTCGCCGATCTTTTCCCTCCTCCTTCTCACCCCCATCTACCCTTACCACGTACTACCGTCCGCTTCTCCATCTCTCATCGTCTCCTCCAACCCTCCCCCCACTTGTCGCCCACCTCCTTCACCCGCCTTCTCCTTTTCTTCATCAAGACCGCCGTCCGTGTTCTAATTTTGACTCTGTTAGCTACGAACTTGACGCAACCACGCAATGCATTGTACACGCACGTTTACGATCCTCCCAAGCATTCATACGATAGACATCATATTCATGTCCGCAACGCGCGCAGGTCCGCCATCCCATTCACGTCACATTATCCCATAATTCCCCACCCCCACCCCCACCCTCCCCTTGTTCACGCATGCTTACGAAAAGAAGAAAGAAAAACGGACGAGAACCTGGTTGCCTCGCATTCATCCTAATTTGTAGCCACACAAATTTTACGTCTTGCCTCTTTTTTTCACCCATTGAATTCGAATGAAATACCCGACCTCATCAACTGTCTTTACGTGTTATTGTCGACGTTCATTATT